>CM069136.1:112681798-112743990 GCA_035221665.1 Okamejei kenojei | reverse complement strand
CATAGAGAGATAGTATTAATATAAAACAATAAGAATAATTATTACAACAGAATTATTTAATATTATTAAATCTAAGAAGTGGGGCATTGATAAGATCCAGGTGCTGATCTTTTAGTCTTAGCGCCAATTGGAGGACCTGATATATTAACTTGACCCATTTTTCGACATGAAGTGGTAGAAATTATCTATGAGCATTTTGTCCTTCATATGCATTCTATTTAGGCCTTACGTAATGCCAGGAGAACTTGAAAAATAGAAGCAGGAAAAGACCAATTGCCCCTTGTACAATACTTCTAGCAAGGGCTGAGGGTGATTACCTAGGTTGACACTTTGTGCACAATCCCCATTTCCCTGAATTTAATTGACATCTATAAATCCATTGATCCCAGTCTTGAATATAAACAGTACAGACATTCCATAATCCTCTTGGGTAAATAAATCCAAAGTTTCACAGGTAAAAGAAATTTAGCATCATCTCTGCGCTGTGTCCAACCATTTGACACTGTTGGAGATTAGAAGGAAATTATTTTGTAGTCTCCTGCTATGTGTTTAGGTTTATTTGAAGTTTTAAAGTTGTCCTTTAACAAAACTGAAAAATGAACTGCTGGAGGAACATAATAGGTTCAGGCAGCACCGGTGGGGAAGGGAAAAGGACAGACAATGTTCAGCTTCTCAACCCATTTCAGACCCATCCTGAAACATTGCTTGTCCATCTACCTCCACATATGCTGCCTGGCCATGTTGAGTTCCTTCATCAGATAGATGCGTGCTGGAGTAATCAATGGGTCAGGCAGCATCTTGGAGTAAAAGGACGGGTGACGGTTCTAGTCGGAACTCGTTCATCCAGACTCAGTTTCTTTATCAATTGCTTTTTACTCAGGAAATCCGGTATCTGCACTCTTTGTATCTTCTTCAAATCAATTATCGATTTAGAAAACTTGTAAATGCTGGAGAGTGATAGTTACTTCTAAATAATATTCTGACAGCAGTCAAAATTTTAGTCTCTCATTAGGAATGAGTCAAACAGCTTTACCAGAGCGACTGTGAGCTATGAAGGTTTACAGCTTTAAGAGTATGCTATCTGTAATCTGCCAGCAATCTATTTATTTCAAGTTGGTAGAGTTTCTCTGGACCTTAAACAGGATGTGCATGATTGCTGCTTTACAGGGGAAAGAAAAAAATCATTCCTGAAACTTAAAATACTCCCTTTTGCTTGATGCACATTAATTGAGGGTTTATTCCAGTGTCGCAATCCTGACCTTGACTCAGATGCCCAGTCACACACATTGTTAGGGGAAGGTCTCAAACACAATGTCAATTACTGGGAAATTCACCCAACTTACCTTATTTGCAGAAGATAGTGAAAATGATGGTGATATCAATTTTTTTAAGCAACAGATATGGTTAAAAAATTCATTGAACTCGCTCAGTCCTGATTGAAACATACATTTTGAGAATTTAGACATTGTGACCGTCACATATTTTGGAATCACCCCATGAAAACCAACAGAAACTTTTCTGATCTTATTGCAGACAAGAAAATTAGGATTGGTTATCAATATTAGGTCACATATCGGTCACCCAGGCCAAGCCCTGATGTGGGTCTCTTCACAGAGTTACGTGCAGTCGCTGGACTTGTGCTAATTGCCAATGCTCATAGTCTAAATTCCCCAAAGAATTCAGCACTATATCCTAAGGTACACAAAGAATCTTCTCCCATTGATTCTGATGGCAGGGAACTGGAATGCAAAACAATCAAAATATTTAAATGACTTCAGGCATTTATTGTATTATTATACTGATTTTAAATGTTTTGTTAAGTCTCGTAGTGGCTTGTTAATTTTGATTTTGTAATGTTTTGAAGTGTATTATTTTCTTTGAGTGTCTTAACAATTTCTTTGCATAATAGGGTCACGATCTATTTTTCCCAGGGTGACAATGTCAAAGACGAGAAGGCATAGACTCTGGACTTTGGAGATACAGCGCGGAAACATGCTCTTCAGCCCACAAGTCCACTCCGACCAGCGATCACCCTATACTCTAAACCTAGGCACACGACGGACAATTTTACAACCTATAGAAGCCAATTAACCTACAAACCTGTACACTATGGAGTGTGGGAGGAAACCAGAGAACCAGAGAAAACCCACGCGGTCACAGGGAGAACGTACAAACTCCGTACAATCAGGATTGAACCCGGTTCTCTGGCACTGTAAGGCAGCAACCCTACTGCTGCACCACTGTTCCGCCCTGATGGTGAGAAGAGCAAAGTTTTCAAGGAATGTGCAGGGTATAGCTTTTTACACAGAGAGTGGTAGACGCCTGGAACATACTGCCAGAGGTGGTGATGGTGAGGAGGCAGATACAATAGTGGCATTGATTAGGCTTTCAGATAAGCACATGGATATGCGGGGAATGGAAGGATATAGATCATATGCAGGCAGTGGAGATTAGTCCAAATTGGCATCGTGTTTGTGCGGACAATGTGGGCCAAAGGACTTGTTCCTGCCTGTACCATTTTATGTTCTATGTTAAATCTTTTAAATACGTTTTAATGTCCAGGCAAAAATTTGGTAATGATTCAAAATGATTTAGGGTTTTTGCCAGCAGTGTGATTGAACCAAATATTTTTTCCTATTTGGTGGGCAGGGTTGTGTTTCTTTTATATCCCCAAATGATGTGCAGAAGACCTCAAGAAAGCAGATGAAGATGGGTTTAGTTTGGCTTAGTTTAGTTTAGTTTACTTAGTTTAGCTTAGTTTGGTTTAGAGATACAGTGTGGAAAACAGGCAGTTAGCCCACCACTACAGTGATCCCCTCACACTAGCACTATCCTACATACACTGGGGACAAATGACAATTTTACAAAGCGAATTAACGTACAAACCTGTATGTCTTTTTATTTTTAACATTTTATTAGAAGCAATTGGCCAAGAATAAAACAATCATCATATAAAATTATACAATTATTGTACAGCTTCAATTTTAACTTTTTAACTTGAAAATAAGGGAAAAGAAAAGAGAAAGAACAAGAGAGAGAAAAAAGTGAAAGGTGCAAAGATAGGACCCCTAGTCTACCAAAAGTAGTGTAGCCAAAGAGCGAATAAAGATGTGAGAGAGAAGGAAAAAAAAAAGGAATAAGGAAAAAAAAGAAGTGGAGATATACCTGCCTCTCGTTTCCCCCCCCCCCCCTCCCCCCAACCCACCTCATCCAAATCCAAAGTTGTGTTGCGCCATACTATCCTTGTAAGAATTTGCAAAGCTGTATGCCTTGCAGTGTGAAGGATTCCCTCTGAAAAGGTATACCAGGATTCAGCAAGAAGCGGTTTGAACATTCTCTTTTTTTGCCGTTGCTAACTTGTCTCAAACGAGATCAATCTGAATTAAGGAAAATCGTTGACTTAACCCAGTGGCCATGTCTTAACTTTCACAGTAAACATAAAAAAATGATTTAAACAAAGGAAAACAGCCTCTTTCCAGAACACATTGGCTGTGGAAGCTACAGTAATTCATCAATAATACTCAAATGTGAATTGGACACATAGGGAATTTGCAGGGCAAGGGGATTGTTTGGGTACGTGAGTGTATTTGGAAAGCTCCTTCAAAGACTTGGCACAGATGCCGTGAGTTAAATGGCCTCTTTCCATGCCAAACAAATGCAAGCCTAAATGAAAAATAAATCAATTTCCAATTAACAACCTCAATGTTTTCTTTTGTAACTGCGGACAAAGAAATGATGTTTACTGTGTTGCTAATCACAAGATCACAAGAGCGGCATGAATAATGGGCAACACGAAACCAATGTTAATCAATCTGGATACTTTTTCTTAGCTGTAGAATTCAAGCTCAGTTTTGCATTCAAAGTTTTCTTTAGGGTGAGAAGCAAAGAGACTTAAATTCTCAAAGATTGACAGGACAATCTTCAATAAAGGAAACGATTTCTGTAAACATAACAAGCTGACAATTCACAGAACATGAATAGGGCGGCATAATAAGCAGCAGGCAGAGAATGGAGTATTGAGGTACATCATTGAAAGGACAGAAGAAGCACAAACTGGTTGTGCTGAAAGGCCTGTTTCTGTACTGTTAGTTATAACTTCACAAATATAATCCAATATTTGTGTACTTTGCAATGTTAAGAAAAGAAGCCTGAATGCCAAGAGAAGCCTGTACAGACTGTGGAACCTGTTCTCCACTGAGATCATTGGGTTTACCATGTTGGCAACAATCCCCAAATCCCTGGATTCTGTTAGCATTAAAAAAATATCAGCCTGGAATAGATTCAACTACTCAGCACCCATGGCCTCTGGTGGAGAGAATTCCAATGATTCACACCCTAAGAAGCTTCCCATTGTCTCCATCCTAAACCATTGACCCTCTTTATCCGAAGGCTGTGTCCCTTCTTCTTCTTCTTGCATATGGCGTGCACAGCCTTATTTGATTGTGCACGCCAGGTTGATTGCATTGGTTGAAACAGGGCGGACCACGTGAAGGTTGCAATCTCCCACCCTGCTGAGGAAACATCATATAATCACCATATAATTCTGAAGAAAGGTCCCAACCCGAAACATCACCCATCCGTTTTCTCCAGAGTTGCTGCCTGACCCGCCGAGTTACTCCAGCACTTTGTGTCTATCTCTACCATAGAAATCACATCAGAAAGGTGAATGAAGTAGAAAACTTGAATGAATTATTGCTGCCGATTACAGAAGAAGCTTGTGAGAGATATTTGGCTTTCTCTTCTCAACTGGGAAGTCGTTTTACATCTGTAATGAAGTGTGAGGTGTGTGCGCCAGATACATCTCCTTTTCTGCATGGTAACAAATGTATTCCAAGTAGGATAGAGAACTTGCCACTCTGAGGACAGGACCAGCTCACACAATTAACACTCCACAAATAAATTGCATGTGTGTGGAAATAAAGTTAAGTCCTATGACTTGGGTTGACATGGTACACTCCTCTGCTTTGTTGCAATGTTGATTATTCTTAATAAGTTATTTTTTCCAATTAGGGATCAGTCAGGTTTTGTTATTATATATTATGAATTTTATTTATGTATCAATAAATATTTATTTATAAGTATACGGACGTACACATTTAAGATACTCTGAGGTATATGAAGTGAAACAGAATTTTCATGCCGTGTTCAGTCAATTCAAGGTTATCCTCAGGATTTCTTGATGGTGTAACAAGTGAATCTGCCCCAAACTTACCTCTGATATTTATTTTATTGATCTAAACAGAGTGGGCATTCAGAGTGGAGGGGCACACTGCCCCAAATGGAAATTGACGCAAACACATTGACTTGGAAGTTGTCCAGACATTGATGAAGCTTTTCATGATGATGTCTTGCAGGTAATATTGCATATTTAGGACTTGTTGCTATGAAGACATTTGTACCTAATTAAGTACCTGTTAAAAATGTGTAAGTTAAGGGCCTGTCCCACTTGGGCGTCATTTGCTTGTCATTTACACAACATCATTTATGCACCACGACCCACGTAGGGACTTTTTGAAATGTAATGTTTTTAAAATTATGTTTTAGTGCATTGTAGAAATATGATTTCAATGTTTTTTGTTTGAAGTATTTTTAAGATAATGTAGGCCCGACATGAGAGAGAGGAGCAGATGATGATTATTTTTGTTATTGCTCGACCCCAAAAACTGGGGGATAATAATACAGGCCGTCCCCCACCTCAAAAAGTAGGCGTATGCATCCCCCATTCTCCCCCCCCTCCCCCGGCCTTCCACACACAATTGCAAAAATACTTTTAAATTAGTTATATTTTCAAGTGCTATTTTTTTTTGTAGTTGTAAAATGGGACAAGGAATGATCATAACATATCCTGATTTTGCAAAGTCATACAAATTATGTTTTGCTCGGGGAAAAAATCCAAGTATTTTGAAATTATGCATTCTCCTTTTGACGTATATTTCATTTTGATTTGAATTTAGAATCATCAAACCATGACATTAATAAAGAGGGTATATGTTTGTGGAAATGTTACTTATTTTTAAAGTAAAACCTTCAAGAAATCTAAAATGCATTAGAAATATACATTTCAACACACTGTCTCTTGCCCAGAGTAGGTGAATCGAGGACCAGATGACAGATTTAAGGTGAAGGGGAAAAGATTCCATAGGAATCTGAGGGGTAACTTTTTCCACACAAAGGGTGGTGGGTGTATGGAACAAGCTGCCAGAGGAGGAAATTGAGGCAGGGACCATCCCAACATTTAAGAAACAGCGAGACTGATACATGGATTAGGACAGGTTTGGAGGGATAAGAACCAAAAACAGGTAGTGTAGCTGGGACATGTTGGTGGGTGTGGGCAAGTTGGACCGAAGGGCCTGTTTTCACACTGTATCACTCTATGGCTACATTATACCTCCACCAGGCATGTATGCTTCAAAATCAAGCGGTCGAGATTTATTGCCATACTAGACTAAGTGGGACCCGTTGGGTCCCATGTTCACACAGGAGGGCTGGTCCCCCAATGCAATATTCCACCTCTCCACCAATTCCAATATTGGTGGCCAGTGGGGGGGGGGGGGGATCTGGAGCGCTAGTATGGGTGTTGTGGGTCAAAGGGACTGGTTGTCAGAGGGCTAGTATGGGCATTGTGGGCCAAATGGATTCTTGGGCTGGCAGCTCAGTCACTCGGGGCTGGTGGGCTGGCAGCTCAGTCACTCAGGCCTGGTAGGCTGGCAGCTCAGTCACTCAGTCCTGGTGGGCTGGCAGCTCAGTCACTCAGGGCTGGTGGGCTGACAGCTCAGTCACTCTGGGCTGGTGGGCTGGCAGTTCACTCACGGCTATTCCTTGAAATTCCATTTCAAGCAGAGTGCAGGCCAGCAAATTCAATGTCATAGCATTTCAAGCAGTGCAGGCCACCAAATTCAATTTCATTGCATTTCAAGCAGAGTGCAGGCCACCAAGTTCAATTTCATAGCATTTCAAGCAGAGTGCAGACCACCAAATTCAATTTCATAACATTTCAAGCAGAGTGCAGGCCACCAAATTCAATTTCATAGCATTTCAAGCAGAGTGCAGGCCACCAAATTTAATTTCATGGCATTTCAAGCAGAGTGCAGGCCACCAAATTGCTAAACAACTCATTGCATTGTCATTAAGGGCTAACAAATCATTTATTGCAAGTACATTGCAGACTCACAGTTCAGTTGACTCACAGATTAGAATCACAGTTGTGGACTCTCCCTCGCGATCTTCCAGAGTGACCGACTCACGTCCAGGCCTCCGGGGTTTTATAGTCCCCCCGTAAGGGACATTACCTTCATTGTGGTGATTGACAGGCGAGAGGACCAATCAGCTGATCTCAAGATATTTTAAACACTCATAACTTTTTTTATTTTTCATCGATCGGGAAAATCCTTGGGGCTGTGAGGAGGACTGTGAGTAAGATGGCCAAAAATCATAGCGATATATGATAGCGTTTTTTTTTAAATCAATATACAGCGCAGACAGGAAGTGGTCAAGATGAGACTTTTAGTTATATAGATACTCAAGCAAGAGCAAGTTACATAGAAACATAGGAAATGGGTGCAGGAATAGGTCATTTGACCCTTCAAGCCAGCACCATCATTCAATATGATCATGGCTATAATCTAAAATCAGTACCCCTTTCCTGTTTTTTCCCCATATCCCTTGATTCATTTAGCCCCTAGAGCTAAATCTAACTCTCTCTTGAAAACATCCAGTGAATTGGCCTCCACTGCCTTCTGTGGCAGAGAATTCCATAGATTCGCAACTCTCTGGGTGAAGAAAGTTTGTCCTCATCTCAGTCCTAAATGGCCTACCCCTTATTCTTAAACTATTCTCTTTGGACTCCCCCAACATCGGGAACATTTTTCCTGCAGTTATGGTAAGAGTGAAAATCTAGCAGGCAGGCAGGATGCTTTCTCCAACCTATTTGAAGGCCACTAATTTCCACCGCTTCTACCCAGTGCTTGGTACCTACTTCCAGCAGCCACTGGTTGTCCTCCAGGATGCACAGAGCCGCAGCCTGTGATGGCTCCCCGTCTGCATCTATTCCCGCCGCTGCTTCTGCTTGCATCCCTCCCTCCGCCCCTGCTCTCCAACACCCACGACCAGGTTGCTCAGAGCACAACAGCGCCTTGTCCAAAGCTGAGACATTGAAACATGTCTAGCCAAAAACGTGGGGGGCTACAGCCCGCCAGCACCCCAGGTTCCGCGCCCCATGTTGCAAGTTGTTGCAAATAGGACACAAAGTGCTGGAGTAACTCAGTGGATAAGGCAGCATCTCTGCAGAGCATGGATAGGTGATGTTTCGCGTCAGGACCCTTCTTCAGACTCAGAGGTCAGTCTGAATAAGGGTCCTGACCCAAAACATTACCTATCCAGGGTCTTGACCCGAAACATCACCTATTCCTTTTCTCCAGAGATGCTGCCTGACCCTCTGAGTTACTCCAGCATTTTGTGTCCATCTTCGGTGTAAACCAGCACCTGCAGTTCTTTCCGATACATTACATATCCATATTCTCCAGAGACGTTGCCAATTCAAAGACCCACTGAATTACTTTGTGTTCTTTTGTGTAAACCAGCATCTGCGGTTCCTTGTTTCTACACTTGTTGCAAATAACTGATTCAGGTCATCTTCTTTTTTACTTATGAAGCATAGGTATTAGAGAATTTCTAATGAAAAATTATTAAGAAAACAAACTTGGAGATGACTCATCTCCTGCAGTCTGTTCTGACATTTAGCCTTATGTAATCTAGATTATATAATATATTATGTAATATAGTGTAATAATAATATAATGTAATATACATCTGTCTGTAACCTCATTATTGTACTGTAGTATCCAATTTGTGAACAGCAAGTCCTAACAACAACCGAGCTTTATTGAGCAATCATGTGTTTTCAGCATTTGGTTGAAAAAATATTCACCATGTGGGTACTGTCAAGGTTTGGCTGCAGATTTTTCCCAATCGACCTCTGAGGGAACAGGCTGATCGGTTGAACGATAGCATTGCAGCTTGACAGGGAAGCTTCTGCCAAGCGGTATTAGCTCAAGTCACTGCCTACGCCACCACGCGCCCTGCACGCATAATGCACGCCATACGCGTGTCACCGCTCCCACACCCTCCCCCACACGGTCGCTCCCCTCCCTCGTCGGGTAACCCCGTAGGCCGGTGATCAGTGATCGCTCAGTCCCCCCCCCCACAAAAGTGTGTTTTATGAGGCATTAATTGATGATGGGTTTTGCATATAAGTTCCTGAGAGAGCTGAACAGAGTGGGTGCGGAGAGAATATTTTCTCTTGTGGTAGAATTTAGAACCAGGATTCTCTGTTTACAAATAAACGTTACCCCATTTAAGGCAGCTTCTCATTTTCACACCACAAACAGCTTACAATGGCTTGTTCCCTTTATCATCGATACTTTTTTGCATATCTTTCATTCATTGTTCTTTATCTCTCCTCATCACCGTCTATATCTCTCGTTTCCCTGATCCCTGACCAGTCTGAAGAAGGGTCTCGACCCGAAACGTCGCCTATCTCCTTCACTCCTTAGATGCTGCTGCACCCGCTGAGTTTCTCCAGCCTTTTGTGTACCCAGTGATGAAGCAAGACCTTCTTTCTCAAAGGACAGTGGAATATTTTTAAGGCAATGGTCTATAGATTCTTGGCAAGGAGGGTGGCGATACAACGTTATTGGGCTCGACAGGGTTGTGAAGCTGAGGTTTACAATCAGATCAGACTCGAGGGGAGATGGCAGGAGGCATTCCTAGCAGTGGGAATTTTGACCTTCACCCCCCTCCTCCAAAGTAAACCATTTAGGCTGGAAGGTCAACTGGTAATTTCCAAACTTTCTTCTTGTGGAAGCTGGTTGCATCTTACAATTAACAGAATTGCTGGTTTATCTTAACCAACATCCATATGCATGAGCGCTTTCAGTACCCTAACATGGCATCCACCTTTTAGATTGCCCTGTTCCTAGCGATAGGGAGTTTGTTAGCAACCTGGCATTCAATCCTCAGCTCCTTCAATTTTGGCTGTATAAAGTCAAACAAATTACAGTCAATTTGAAGATCATTAATTCATTTCCAAAAAAATAGATGCATAGGAACTATATTACTGTATCTATTTTGGACATGATGTGTAGGGCATAACTTACCTTCACTCGCTGAATATTGCTGGGGAAATCAATCTGCTTTGATAAGTAGACATTGTTGTAGTATCAGTCAGGAAATCCATTTGCTATAATTTTTGAACAATTTTTAAATGAACTCTACAGACTGAAGGTGTAGTGCACCCTCTTAATAGACTATAATTGTTTGCTCCATTCCACTTTCTTAACTAGACTCTGTGGACTGTTTGCTGTTGTGCAATATTTAAGTAAACCTTGCGGACTAGTGCAATGTACCGTTTAAACATACTCTACTGGCTGCTTGTCACAGAGCATTGCTCAAATAGTCTCTGTTTGTGGAATCAATTGGTTCTGTTGGCTGTAAATAGAGATTTGCTCTGAATCCTTCATAAGTGCTTGCACAATTTCATTTTCATACTCAAACAGTAGTGTCAATAAATACGCTGTGAATTCCGAACAGTGGGATTTCAAGGAGTTGATTAGTAAATCCATACTTCCTCTATCTGTGATAGTTCAAGTTTTGTAGAAACATTACTCTGTGAACAGCTGCCTGGGGCTTCCTTGCACATTTTCAGATTTTCAAATGATTCATTATGACAGTTCTTGGCTGATGGGCTGTCTAATGATCCAGTCTCCTCTCTGGATGACCAGCTGGGGAGTATGAGGGGGCAGAGGAGGAGTGCTACAATGTAAGTTTCAGTTCAGTCGCAAACTACATTAATCTGGAATTCTTAACCAGCCTAATCTCTAAAAACTCAAACTTTTAATTAACCCTTCAATAGCAATAGTTGAAGCAATCTAGTTAAATCAGAATGGAATGGAGATCTCTGTTTCTTGCAAACCAATCTTTATTATTTAAGAACAATTAATATATTTCCAATTCTAAAATCCTATATAGTACCGCGTACAAAAACAATGGGATATACACATTTGGTACCAACAAGCTTTTCTCTCTGGTTTAAGAAAGAACTGCAGATGCTGGAAAAATCGCCGAAACGTCACCTATTCCTTTGCTCCATAGATGTTGCCTCACCCGGTGAGTTTCTCTGGTTTCATGCACACTTTTTCCCATTACACATCAGAAGGAGGCCAGTCAGCCCAATGGATCCATGCAAGGCCATCATTTCCATTTCCACTTTATTTATTTCCCTGCATTCCTACAAATTATTCTCTCCCACACAAATCCACCAATACCCCTTTGATTATTTTTCCATTAACTAGCTTTAGGGGATAATTTATGTGGTCAATTAACCTAGCCAGTATATCTTTGGATGTTGGAGGAGGGTGGGGGGGGGGGGGGGACCAAGTCATCCTTGGTTCATGGACCAAAACATTTGGTCATGGAATAAAATGTGCAGACTCAACAGAGAAAAAGACAATAAACAATAGGTGCAGGAACAGGCATTCGGCCCTTCGAGCCAGCACCACCATTCAATGTGATCATGGCTGATCATCCCCAATCAGTACCCCACTGCACACAATCAGACTCCGCTCTGAAAGGTCAGTATCGAACCCCAGGTCCCCAGCAGCACTAACTGCGGTGGCTACCTCCAGCTTCTCCTTCTCCAGGAATTTGGTGATTAGCTTGTTGGTTTGAACAGGGAGTCGGACGAATCTGTGGATGTTGCCCGTGCCGTAATGCCATGCAGCATTTGTTAAGTTCACGGCTGTTACTTGTTCAAGTTGTTCCAATAGCACCTCCCAAACTGACAACCGCTACCATCAAGAAGGACAGGGGCAGGATATCACCAACCATTGCAGCCTCCACTCCAGCTCGCACACTATCCGGACTAGCCGGGATGAGAGAGCTAAACAATAAGAAGATATTCCACAAGGCAAGGTTATATTCCCTGAAATTTAAAATGATATGGAATGATCTGATTTCAAGGTATTTGTAGTATTATTAGGATAGATAGGAAGAGCATCAGTTGTGGAGTCCAGAAGTGGAGGGCAGAGATGAAATGAGGAGCCAGGATTTCAGAGTTAAGTAAGGAAGCAATGTTGCAACTGGAGCAGAAAATATTTAGAACTTTCTCCCGCAAAAAAAACAATTGATGTCATGATTAATTGTTAACTTTGATCACCAATGATATTGAGAGATGGGAGGGTAAAGACAAATCAAGGGAGTTAAGGGCCTGTCCCACCTTCACGACCTAATTCACAACCTTTTTTACTCGTGGACATTTTTCATCACGTTGAAAAAACGCCCCGACCTATTTGATGCCACGAGTACCTACGACTATCATCACGACCCACCTACGACCTACCTACGACCTCCTACAACCTCGTGACGACCATGCTGCGAGTATGAGTCAAGGGCAAACTCGGCAGAGGTCGTGAATTAGGTCGTGAAAGTGGGACAGGCCCTTTAGATCACAGATTGGTGGAGATGGAAGAACAGACCAGGGGGACATGAAGGAAAATGTCCCTTCACAATGCTGATAGGAGAGGGGAGGCAACAGAAAAATATGTCTCATGGTGAAATCTAATTTAAGTTGATGGGAATTGCAAAGGATGAACCCTTGAAAGAGGATGCTGGGTGGAGTTTTTGGCAGGATGGAAATGTTGCTGGCCTGCTAAAATCCACATAAAAAGTGCTGGCACAAGGTTCAAGCTAATGTTTCAGTTGGCACATGTTAGGCAATTGAGTACAGAAGTTGGGACGATATGATGCAGTTGTGCAAGACATTGGTGAGGCCACACTTGAAGTACTGTATTCGGGTTTGATCGCCCTGCTAAAGGAAATATGCCATTTAAGCTGGAAAGAATGCAGAGAACATTTACAAGGGTGTTGCCAGATCTCAACTGCATGAGCTATAGGGAGAGGTTAGGCTAGGCTAGGACTATTCTTTGCAGCACCAAAGATGGAGGGGCGAACCTGTTGAGGTGGAATCAAGGTCTAGAGGGCATAGATTTAAGGTGAGGGGGAAAGATTTAACAGGAACTTGAGAGGCAACTTCTTCACACAGAACATTGGGGGTTTATGGAATGAGCTGCCAGAGGATGTAGTTGAGGCAGGTACAATAACAACATTTAAAAGATATTTAGACAAATACACGTATAGGAAATGTTTAGAGGGATATGGACAAACACTGGAAAATAGGTTAGTTGAGGCAGCTTGGTTGATATGGACGAAATGGGCTGAAGAGCCTGTTTCCATGATGTGTGACTAACTGAAGAAGCAAAGTGCTAAAGGTTCGTGGTGCTGCTGAAGAGTTAAGTTTCAGTGAGACAAATGAGTGCAGCAGGCAGTGAAGAAAGCGAATGGTATGTTAGCATTCATAGCGAAAGGATTTGAGTATAGGAGCAGGGAGGCTCTACTGCAGTTGTACAGGGTCTTGGTGAGACCACACCTGGAGTATCGCATACAGTTTTGGTCTCCTAATCTGAGGAAAGACATTCTTGCCATTGAGGGAGTACAGAGAAGGTTCACCAGACTGATTCCTGGGATGTCAACACTTTCATATGAAGAAAGACTGGATAGACTCGGCTTGTACTCGCTAGAATTTAGAAGATTGAGGGGGGGATCTTATGGAAACGTACAAAATTCTTAAGGGGTTGGACAGGCTAGATGCAGGAAGATTGTTCCCGATGTTGGGGAAGTCCAGAACAAGGGGTCACAGTTTAAGGATAAGGGGGAAGTCTTTTAGGACCGAGATGAGAAAAACATTTTTCGCAGAGAGTGGTGAATCTGTGGAATTCTCTGCCACAGAAGGTAGTTGAGGCCAGTTCATTGGCTATATTTAAGAGGGAGTTAGATGTGGCCCTTGTGGCTAAAGGGATCAGGGGGTATGGAGAGAAGGGAGGTACAGGATACTGAGTTGGATGATCAGCCATGATCATATTGAATGGCGGTGCAGGCTCGAAGGGCCGAATGGCTTACTCCTGCACCTATTTTCTATGTTTCTATGTTTCTATGAGTCTCCTTCTCTCATACAGACCATGTGGTTTTATTAATCCAGTGTTGTTAAAGCTAAGGGGGGGCACAGTGGCACAGAAGTAGAGTTGCTGCCTCTCAGTGCCAGATACCCGGGTTCGATCCTGACTTCGGATGCTGTCTGTGTGGAGTTTGCACATTCTCAGTGTGACTGCATGGGTTCCTCCAGGTGCCCCCACATTCCAAAGACGGATGAGTTTGTAGTTTAATTGGCCACTATAAATTGCTCCTGGTGAGACGTGGGATAACTAACGTGAATGGGTAATCAATGGTCAGCATGGACTCAGTGGACCGAAGGATTTGTTTCAGTGCTGTATCTCTTTCTAAAGAGCTGTCTCACTAATACAAGCACTTCAGGGTGATGTGCATATGATTTCCAGATAAAATTCCGTCGTATGTGAGTTGTTGGATTATAAGGGCACCGTGTTTAAAAAGAGAAAAAGACTGTCAGATTTAGAAAACAATGTTTTATTGATTGGACATTGACATGCATTAACCAGACTTCTCAGTCTTACCCTTTTCCCAATCTAACTGGAAGTAAAAGATATCCTACAGTCCTTACTTCAGGGCGATAGTGTTTTATAAACAATCGTATATACAGTAAAGCAAAAACCAGACCTTGAAA
Organism: Okamejei kenojei; assembly: GCA_035221665.1. Lineage (NCBI taxonomy): Eukaryota > Metazoa > Chordata > Chondrichthyes > Rajiformes > Rajidae > Okamejei > Okamejei kenojei. The sequence goes on along the minus strand of CM069136.1, from coordinate 112,729,301 downwards.
ACACCTAATTGTTTGCATTTTATTCTTTACGTTTCTTTAATCTGTTCTTTTAGGCAAGCCATTGTAAAAATAGCCACATGGTGTCAATTACTGCAACCGTTCCCTTAATATCAGCAAAGCAAAGGAGTTGGTGGTCAACTTCAGGAAGCAAGATGACTACACACTCCAATCTGTATCAATAGTGTTGATGTGGAAATAGTTGAGAGCTTCAAATTCCAATGGGTAAATAGCACCATAATTTTGTCCTGGTCAAACCACATTTTCACTTGGTTAAGGAAGCATACCAACACCTCTGTAAGGAAAGGTTACGGAAATTCGGCAATGTCTCCAATAACTTTTACCAATTTCTACTGAAGCACCAAAGATGCACCATCCTATACAGATGCATCACAACTTGGCATGGTTACTGCTTTGTCCAACACCGCAAGAAATTGCAGAGAGTAGTTAATTCAATCCAGTTTATCACATAAACCACTATTCCCATTCCCCACCCCTCATCGACTCTGGGAAAGCAGCTAACATGATCAAGGACTACCCTCATCATTCTCTCTTCTCCCCTCTCCCGTCAAGCAGAAGATATAAAAACCTGAAAGCACGTACCGTCAGGTTCAAGAACAGCTTCTTCCCCACTGTTATCAGACACTTGAACCGACCACTTATTTGCTTAGGACAAATTCCCGATCTTCTAATCTACCACGTTGCAGCCATTGTACTTTTTTGATCTGCACTTTCTCTGTAACACTATGTTCTGAACTGTATTTATTTTGCCTCCTGCATTACAATAGACAATAGACAATAGTTGCAGGAGTAGGCCATTCGAGCCAGCACCGCCATTCAATGTGATCACGGCTGATCATCCCCAATCAGTACCCCATTCCTGCCTTCTCCCCATATCCCCTGACCTGTTGTACCTACAGGTATGTGTGATTTGCCTGGGTTGCATGGAAAACATAGAAACATTGAAATTAGGTGCAGAAGCAGGTCATTCGGCCCTTGGAGCCTGCACCGCCATTCAATATGATCATGGCTGATCATCCAACTCAGTATCCTGTACCTGCCTTCTCTCCATACCCCCTGATCCCTTCAGCCACAAGGGCCACATCCAACTCCCTCTTAAATATGGCCAACGAACTGGCCTCAACTACCTTCTGTGGCAGAGAATTCCACAGATTCACCACTCTCTGTGTGAAAAATGATTTTCTCATCTCGGTCCTAAAAGACTTCCCCCTTATCCTTAAACTGTGACCCTTTGTCCTGGATTTCCCCAACATCGGGAACAATTTTCCTGCATCTAGCCTGTCGAACCCCTTAAGAATTTTGTAAGTCTCTATGAGATTTACCCCTCAATCTTCTAAATTCTAGCGAGTACAAGCCGAGTCTATCCAGTCTTTCTTCATATGGAAGTCGTGCCATCCCAGGAATCAGTCTGGTGAACCTTCTCTGTACTCCCTCTATGGCAAGAATGTCTTTCCTCAGATTAGGAGACCAAAACTGTACGCAATACTTCAGGTGTGGCCTCACCAAGACCCTGTACAACTGCAGTAGAACCTCCCTGCTCTTGTACTCAAATCCTTTTGCTATGAATGCCAACATACCATTTGCTTTCTTCACAGCCTGCTGCACCTGCATGCCTACTTTCAATGACTGGTGTACCATGACACCCAGGTCTCGTTGCATCTCCCCTTTTCCTAATCGGTCCACCATTCAAATAATAGTCTACCTTCCTGTTTTTGCACCAAAGTGGATAACCTCACATTTATCCACATTATACTGCATCTGCCATGCATTTGCCCACTCACCCAGTCTATCCAAGTCATCCTGCAGCCTCCTAGCATCCTCCTCACAGCTAACACTGCCCCCCCAGCTTCGTGTCATCCGTAAACTTGGAGATGTTGCATTCACTGTATTCATTACGTGACAATAATAAGCTTAAAATAACTTTTTTCACTTTTTTTCTAAGAAATGTAGCTGCTTAAATATCAATACATTAATAAAAGGAATTATCGCAAAAGGCAACTGCAGCCTAAAACTACAACCTGGCCTTTGGAGACACAGTCGCCAAAATTAAAATCAAATAACAAAACTAAACAGCAAGCTTGAATTTAAAATGAAAGCTAAAGTGGGCTGCATGAAGTAAAACAACAATGACTCCTTGTGATCCCTGGTACATTTCAATTATTCAGTTTGGAAGCTTGATTTCCAATCTCTGTGTACGCAGTATTAAATGTTCAGTTTCCGTAATACCTTTAGCTGTTTAGTCTCAGCTAATCTGCCTTATCTCCGAGGGCTGTGTACCTTCTTGAGGTCAAAGGGGTGGTGTGTTTTTTTTAATTCACTGCAATAATCCTTGCTCCCACAAAAAAAATCCTTTTACATTTTTTCTAATGACATTTGCTGTTTATCTTGAAGGAGCACTAGTTTGCTTGTGCATGTGCATTGAATAAGCAGTAATCTTCTTGACTGCTGGTGCCCTGTGGCTGACATCTAATGAAGTTAATGTATTAAAGTATTAAATGATTTTGTGTTTTAATTAATTTCCTTTACAATTCTGCTTCACACATAATTAGATGCCCTATCAAAAGTTTAAAAACGTGACTGATTAAGGGAAGTGCGGCACATTCTGACACTTTGTACACCGTTGTACATCCTATTAGGATTTCAAACTCGTCCCTCCCTGATGCAGAAGAGTTAATCTAATTCATTTTTCTTGAAATAAACATACGATTCTTACATATAACTATCTTAACCACAGAAAGTGACCTTTATTTTAATAACCAATTTAAAAATGTATTCAATATTTACCACTTAGTGACTTGGCCAATAGATTATTTCCTCTGGGTAACATTTAATGAGTTTTGTCTTGTGGGAGCTATTTGTTCTAAAATTATGTTGCAACTAGCAATAAATTGCAAGGTAAAAGGAGATATGTGACCTGAAAGGAGATTCCAATGCTCTCGTCTTTTCCTCCACTAATGAGGTAATCTATTTTTCTCTTCCTTTTGCATTACAAGGGAAAGTCTGAAACTTCAACACTGTCTGGCGTCCCCCTGAGTTGCTGAATGGAGAAGAGAGGTGACTGCCGGGCGTGGGAGAGGGACCACGGTTCGCTGGCCACTCGGATCGAGGCGATGGCTGGAGGCCCTGCAGCCAGGCCTTCTACAGGCCTTCATGGCCAGCTGCAGCTTGGGCTTTGAAAATGGCGCCAAATCCTGGCGACTCTTGTAAACAGTCTCAGTTATCTATTTCTACACACTTTGTTCTTAATCTGGGATTATGTTTATGTATAGTAATAATTTACTGAACAGAACACACAAAAAATCATTTTACCTCGGTACGGGTGATAATAGAAAACCATTGAACCATTGAGACCTCCCTGGATTGATTAATGTGACATGCTCCAGGCTTTGGATGCATGGCCATGAATGCCTCATGCACATTCACAGAGCAAGTGTCACGGTGTCCCTGACCCATGGGAACTTTGTGGAGGCACACCCATAGTTCTTGGCCCAGGGGGAAGCCAAGGGTCACTGCGATGGGGGCAGAAATGGGATAATTACTCCCTGCATTGAATGTGTCCAATTCCTTCCTTTTGGATAATGGAGTATTATTAAAATATTGGCTGCCCTTGCCCCGAATGAGATTTTAACGCCTTTGTAGTAAACTTGACTTGGTAAATAGAAAACATTTTCTGCAATAAGATTCATTTTAATGCAATTACTTTTAAGGTATCATACTAGGCTGATTGGTAACTTTATTTGGCTCAATTGTTTGATTCATGGTCAGAAACTATTGCCATAAGCCCTCTTCTCCGTGGATTGTTACCTTGTCGTGGTGGAGCAGCTTGTGTGGCCCTGAGATCCTGAGAGCGATGCCGTCTGGAGCTATGCTCCTGGTAGGGCCACCCATGGCGGTAAGGTCGAGGGGGAGGTCCCTGACAAAGAGCAATCCAACCAAGAACTCAACGGTGGAACAGGCCGAGGATGATGGTTGACTTTAGTGGAGCATCACAACGGCTGGGAAGGCGGATGAAGGCTGCAGCAGAAAAAGGTCCCCGGTCAACTTGGACTCCATGCCACTGGATCCTGACCCAGATCTGTCAAGGACCATGTGGTAGCTGTCTGTGCACCAGTCTCCCCACGTTAAACAAAGTCACGCACAGGGGTCCTCCATAGAGGACAGTCATACTCTATTATTTGCAATGTCCCCGATACTAGAAAACGGAATCCGCATTTGTTAAGTTAGGTCTTACCATTGCCAATAAGTTTAATACTTGCTTTTTTACAATGGAAAAATACTCTATCCATTTCAGAGTTACGTCCAAGGGCAATACACAAGAACTTAGAAATAGTTTTTAGATGAATGCTTGAATAAACATATTGGGTGTATCTCTTACGTTCGTTTTAAATGCGACAATCAGAAGCAAATTTGTCAGTATAAAAGGTAAAACAAATATTTAAGATAATTCATATTAATATTACTATGCTGAACTCACACAACCCCGGGATGCCCCGATCCCCACAATTAAAATGTTGGTTTCATTTGTTGAGGCGTCCTTATGCAGATGAAAGGGTTTTATTGACACCTTGAATATATCTATCTGTACTCGAATGTTAGTGAGAAAGGAAGCATTAAGAGATAAATGATAGTGAGGAATTGCATCTCGGGCTGTTAAGAATCCTTCCAAGGAATATTTGAATATAATTGAAGATAAAATAAAAGTTAAAACCCGATCTTGGTTGTGAGGCAGATTTTTAATTAATGTTTTTGAGAAGGAAGCATACCTCTAAGGTTGTTGATAAGAAACTATTTCTGTTGCCAGGGAGTCTGGAGCTGGGAAAGAGAGTCTAAACATTAGATCCAGGGTTGTTGAGGAATGGAGGTCTACAAGTTAGGCCCATATCCTCTCTATGCCTTTCCTATCCAGGTTCCTACCCAAAACAAAACAAAGGCACTAACTGAAAACAACCCCAGCCTGTCTCAGTGCAGCACTAACTGGATGAGGAGTCGCTACCTCTGAAACAAGAGTGCTACCACATGAGCCACAGGAAAGAAAAGATGATTTTGATCTGCCACAATTGATCTCCTGCTCCCAAATATGTGTTCACTCTGGTAGTATTGTCATTGGGTCTGAAGGTAAATTGGAACGAGGGGCTACATGATAGCATCTCTTGCAGAGACAGATGAATTAACAATGGAACCAAGAAAAGTCAGGATGGATTGCCTCAGGCACCAGAGAAAAATGCAATGAAATGCGAATGCTGTGCTAGGCTTTATCAGTCACATTGAAATTCAAATGCAACAGGTGTCATCCAATTTTCACCATAGAAAATATTGCTAAATATTATTTTCTACCAATTGCAACTTGAATTAACCTGCGTAATCTTGCCCAGGAACTCATTCCATTCTTTACCCACTTGCTGAAATATTTCTTCTGAGAATAACTAGCAGATTGGATATGCTGTCAATCATAATCTTCCAGTGAATGGGTCAGAGAATGTCATAGACATAGAGTTATGCAGCATGGAAACAGGCCCTTTGGCCATACATGTCCATGCTAACTAAGATGTCTATCTGAACTAGTCCCATTTGCCTGTGTTTGGCTCATATCCCTCTGAACCTTTCCGACTCAATTAATCTATCCAAATGTCTTTTAAACACTGTAAATGTATTGTATGGCAGTTTGTTCCATGTGCCTACCATGAGCATGATGTATGAAAATGTTGCCTTTCAAGACCCTTTCATTTTTTTCTCAATTTAAAAATGATGCCCTCTAGTTTAGACTCCCTATCCTGGAAAAAATAGATTGGAACCATTCACTTTATTCAGACATGTTTGCAGAGAAAGATAAATAATCCCCCATGATTTTATAAACCTCCATAAAGAGCCTGTGCTACTGTACAAGGCAATTCAAGAGTTCTCCCAAGTTTCCCCTGATTCGAACACGGAGAATTACGGTAATAGGCACTAACAGATACCTTAAGAAGTTACCGCGTTTCCCGAGTGCCTGCCGTTAGCGTTATGAGCCGCTAAGAGACGTCCTGAGCTCCGACGTACCCGCTAGGTACATTCTACGTACTTACCACGAGTTTGATTTTTTTTTTAAACTCGGAAGAGCTCTTGAATTACCTCGTACAGTGGGACAGGCCCTTTAGGTCACCCATCAACCTCCTAAATGCCAATTAAAACAGTGCTAGTCTATCCAGCCTCTGCATATGATTTAAATTCATTTAAATTCATTTCACTTGCACTTTATGTGCAATGAGACGAATAAAACCATATTGTATTGTATTGGAAAACCCTCCAGTCCCAGTTTACCCATTGTGAATCTTCCTAAACCTAATAAAATATCGTTGAATCCTCCAGGACCTTCCCTTCACCTGGATTGATACCCCATCCTGAAGGTTGTTGTCCATGTTTACCTGACAGCAATCTTCTGGATATCTCAGGATGCTTAATTGTGTTAAAGTTGCAATACAAATATTTATGGCACATATTGGTAAAACAAGCCACATTGTGCCAGAGACCCAGGTTCAAGCTGGAAAGGGTGCAGAGAAGATTTACAAGATTGCTGCCAGGGGCTAGAGAGTCCGAGCTATAGGGAGAGGTTGGGTAGGCCGGGATTCTATTCCTTGGGGCACAGGAGGATGAGAGATGATCTTGATGAGATGTATAAAATCATGAGAGGAATAGATCAGGTAGATGCACAGTCTCTTGCCGAGAGTAAGTGAATCAAAGATAGGAGATTGGAATATGGGGCAAATTAACTTGGGGACATAAAAAGAATTAGAGTAGGATTAGTGTAAATGGGTGATTGATAATCAGCACGGATTCAGAGGGCCCAAAGGGGCTGTTTCTGTGCTGTATCTCTCTATGACTCGTTAACTATAAGTGTTTAATTTAATACCTCCTCAAAGCACTTCTTCAGGCTTAGGCATTACCTCTGCTTCTAAGGTCTGAATAATGTGAGTTGTCGTGAGGACAGTGTTTTCCTTGGAATGTGATGAAACATTTCTCTCAACTTATTTTCCAATCATTTTTTCCCCACTTCCCCAATTGCCCTGGCCCCCTTCCCCACGTCTTTGCAATAGCTGCAATATCTTCAATAAGACAACAAGAACTGTGCGCACTCTCCTAAATGTGTTTGCAACAATAAGTGATAAACCAGCATGATTAGCACATTATTTCAGCAAAATATTGACCTTATATAATTTCCCAATGTCTGATTTACTACTCACTCACTACCATGAAGCGTTGTTGCAATAGAATCAATTTATTGCAAATCGGAACTTCAGGTGTCTGTCATTTTCCACGCACGTCACTTTCCTCTCACTTAAGTAATAGTCCTTTTGGGGTTATAGTGTTTGTGTCTGAAGTGCTTTCCGTTTCTTCACATCGAAATTCATCTGCCAAGCCAAGATATATTTCATCCATTATCCGATCATTTACAGTTTCCTATTCAAATTCATACCCCATAATTTGCAAGGTAGGACAGGTTTTTTAAATCCACACAGACCTAGGATTATCGCCATTAAGTCTGTAAAAAATGGTTTAATAAATTCTATTAGATTACTACAAGGAGTGAACTTCAAACGTTCCTCATCAGCTGCAATGCCTTTTTGAGCTATCAGCGATAGCAGAAAGGTAAGCTGTACTTCACATCTTTATAACAGGCTAATGATTCCAAAGTAACAGCTATAATTCCCAGGATTTAACACCTAATCTCATTTATTCTAAAAAATAGCGCTAGGATTATCACCTCCATTCTTTAGTGGGACCTCTGCTGCATTTAATGAACTATGAAAAATATCACCCACAGCTCAGATATTCCATACTGGGGTTTCCATTTTGGGGCATTTGGAAAGCTGGGCAAAATGCACTGTAGCTTGGTTTGATAAATATTCTGGCCTTCACTAAATGGAGTGCAGCAGTGCAAGGGGGATTAAATTATCAGGGGGGGTAGTAATCCAAAGGCTTCAGAGTAAAAATCCAGGGGGACTGAGTCCAGATTCCATGACACAATTTAAATTCATTCATTACAAAACTCTCATGGACCATTGTTAGTAAAGACTAGAAAACTCATCTGGGTCCCTAGTGTCCTTTAGAGAAGAAAATTTGCTGTCCTTACCCAGTCCGACCTCCACATGACTTTAAACCAAATGATGCAGTTGACTCTTAATGCCCTCTGAACTGGCCATGTAGTCACTTGGTCAAGTGTAATTAGGGGTGGGTAATCAATACAAGCATCACCAGTGTAGCCCAGATATAAGAAGTAAGTACAGTGGCTTGCAAAAGTTTTCATACCCCTTGAACTTTTCCACATTTTGTCACGTTACAACCACAAACGTAAATGTATTTTATTGGGATTTTATGTGATAGACCAACACAAAGTGGTGCATAATTGTGAAGTGGAAGGAAAATTATACATGGTTTCCAAATTTTATTACAAATAAAAAAAAGAAAAGTGTGGCGTGCAAAAGTATTCAGCCCCCCTAAGTCAATACTTTGTAGAACCACCTTTCGCTGCAATTACAGCTGCAAGTCTTTTGGGGTATGTCTCTACCAGCTTTGCACATCTAGAGACTGAAATATTTGCCCATTCTTCTTTGCAAAATCGCTCAAGCTCAGTCAGATTGGATGGAGAGCGTCTGTGAACAGCAATTTTCAAGTCTTGCCAGAGATTCTCAATTGGATTTAGGTCTGGACTTTGACTGGGCCATTCTAACACATGAATATGCTTTGATCTAAACCATTCCATTGTAGCTCTAGCTGTATGTTTAGGGTCGTTGTCCTGCTGGAAGGTGAACCTCCGCCCCAGTCTCAAGTCTTTTTTTGCAGACTCTAACAGGTTTTCTTCCAAGATTGCCCTGTATTTGGCTCCATCCATCTTCCCATCAACTTTGACCAGCTTCCCTGTCCCTGCTGAAGAAAAGCATCCCCACAGCATGATGCTGCCACCACCATGTTTCACAGTGGGGATGGTGTGTTCAGGGTGATGTGCAGTGTTAGTTTTCCGCCACACATAGCGTTTTGCATTTAGGCCAAAAACTTCCATTTTGGTCTCATCAGACCAGAGCACCTTCCTCCACATGTTTGCTGTGTCCCCCACATGGCTTGTGGCAAACTGCAAATGGGACTTCTTATGGCTTTGTTTCAACAAGTGCTTTCTTCTTGCCACTCTTCCATAAAGGCCTGATTTGTGGAGTGCACGACTAATAGTTGTCCTGTGGACAGATTCTCCACCTGAGCTGTGGATCTCTGCTGCTCCTCCAGAGTTACCATGGGGCCTCTTGGCTGCTTCTCTGATCAATGCTCTCCTTGCCTGGCCTGTGAGTTTAGGTGGACGGCCATGTCTTGGTCGGTTTGCAGTTGTGCCATACTCTTTCCATTTTCGGATGATGGATTGAACAGTGCTCCGTGAGATGTACAAAGCTTGGGATATTTTTTTATAACCTAACCCTGCTTTAAACCTCTCCACTACTTTATCCCTGACCTGTCTGGTGTGTTCCTTGGGCTTCATGATGCTGTTTGTGCACTAATGTTCTGTAACAAACCTCTGAGGCCTTCACAGAACAGCTGTATTTATACTGAGATTAGATTACATACAAGTGGACTCTATTTACTAATTAGCTGACTTCTGAAGGCAATTGGTTGCACTGGATTTTATTTAGGGGTATCAGAGTAAAGGGGGCTGAATACTTTTGCACGCCACACCTTTCAGTTTTTTATTTGTAAAAAAAAATGAAAACCATGTATCACTTTCCTTCCACTTCACAATTATGTGCCACTTTGTGTTGGTCTATCACATAAAGTCCAATAAAATACATTTACGTTTGTGGTTGTAACTGACAAAATGTGGAAAAGTTCAAGGGGTATGAAAACCTTTTGCAAGCCACTGTAAGTAAGTAGGTTTATTGGCGAAGTATTCACATACAAGGAATTTGCATTTGGTGCTCCGCCACAAGTAACAACATGACATACAGTAGCGATGTTACAATACTCACCTTTAACGGCGCTGCAGTTCTGCCATTGGCCGTGTGCGCAACATTGGCGCCTTTGAGGGGGGCGGGGATTAATATTCAGTTTTCTCCTGCCTGTCGGAGTCAAACATTCTCAGGCTGTTCAGCTGCTGCAGAAAAATCGTTCCGACTTCTTTTCTCGGAAGTTTTTTTAAAAATCGCGGGACAATTTAATCCCTGGAGTAAAATAAAAAGGCGACTTCTAACGCCGTCAACGCCTACAACGGGACGGATCTCACGTAGGGGACAAAACATAAGGTAAGTTGTGTATTTTACATATAAACTTGCTTCTTAGGATGACTTTAATCCAAATTTCATTGGCGAAAATGTGATTTTGGCCCCATACGAACCGGCAGTGTTTTTCCTGCCGATATGGGGTTTAAATTCACTGCAACCGCAACGTTCCAATCAATCATGTTCCACAAAAACCCACTCGCAAGATGATTAAAATGCCCATTAATTTACGGGAATTAAACATTAAATTCCTTCCATTTGGCCTATAAATTCATGACAATGAGATTTAAAAATCATGTTATATTGTGAATTCTTGTGTGAATGTTATTTGGACACTAAAGCTATTTAAAAAATGTTAACCTTTTCTTAAGAAATGGATAGATGTTTAGATCTAGTAATTGAATTTTGTAATTAGCTACAATTAGGTAACTAACTAATTATATGCTTTAATTTCAGGTCATCCAAGTAAGATTGTTTTCATATATTTTCAGAATGCTTCAATCTATAATAACGGAAAATTTCATTCAGTTCTCTTAATTTTTAAGAAAGTTATGGCTTTCGAATGTCCTCGATCACAGCTTTTGAGTTAAAGTCAATGGAAAAGCAATGGGGAACAAGATGCTAATTTCCGAGTATGAAACATGGCCATAACTTTTTTAATACTGAAGATAGGAAAGTGAATTAGGTGTCAAATTAAAACTTATTTTTAAGCTTTATCTGATGGGATAAATTGCAGACTTGATTTTTTAAATCTCAAAATTTGTAACATTGCTACACACAGTGACTCAGAAAACACCAAACATTAATAATAATAAAACATTAATGATAAAATGAATAAATGAAACAATGAAGAAATGAATACATTTGCGAAATCTTCCATGTATCAGTGTAATAGACGATAAATGCTTCTTCTTTATTTCCATTGAAAAAAAAAACTTTTGAACTATATAGTCTGATGCAGCGAAAGAAACATTTGCATTTCTATAGTGGCTTTTCACAATCTCTCACAGCATCCTGATGCTGATGAAGTGAATTTACCAGAGCAATGGAGGAGGCAAGTTACACATCGTCAGCCTCCAGGAACTAATAGTACCTTCATCTGAGAGACCAGGAACAACTTCTCTACTGAGGTAGCACCACGAGAGAGCAGAAGGAGCAGCAGAAGGGTGGTGCAACTATTAGAGCCGTTACTCGAGAGCAACATGGTGGTGCTGCAGCAGTAGAGTTGCTACCTTACAGTGCCAGAGACCCAGGTTCAATCCTGACTACTGGTGCTGTCTGTACAGTTTGTACCTTTTCCAGTGTGACCGTGTGGTTTTCCGCCAGGTGCTCCAGTTTCCGCCCACATTCCAAAGATGTGCAGTTTTGTAGGTCAATTGGGCTTCCATAAAAAATTGTCCCCCGTATGTAAGATAGAACTAGTATACGGATGATCACTGGTCGGCGCGCACACGGTGGGCTGAAGGACCTATTTCCACGCTGTATCCCTAAACTATATGAAACTAGTTTACAGCGCCAGAAATCCGGTTCAATCCTGACCGCCAGAGCTATTTGCGTGGAGTTTGTAAGTTATCCCTGTAACCATGTGGGTTTCCTCATGGGTGCTCCAGTTTCCTCCCACATCCCATAGACATGTGGGTTGGTAGGCTAATTGGCCATTAGTGCGTATGCGGAGTGGTAGAATCTTGGGGATCTGATGACAATGTGGGGAGAATAAGATTAGGCTAGCTGTTTGTGGAGTCTGCATATTCTCTGCTTGGGTCACCCTGTGTTTCTCCAGCATCCCAAAAGGCTAACTGGCTGCTATAAATTCCCACTTGTGTGGAGTTAAGTGGTAGGAGAACCAAGGGGAGTTAATGTGCGCATGGGATCAAATAGGTTACCGGGAAGTAAGTTGGCAATTAGAATTGGTGGAGTCGCCATGACAACCAGTTGCTCAATCATCTAAATGGCCCCTTTTAATGTCATGAGGATATATGAAAATATGATGCTATACAGTTAGAATGCATATTTAAACGTCATTTGATGCTGTTCCACATTAATAGTGTAATGGTTGGGGTGGGAGATTGCAACCTTCACATGGTCCGCTCTGTTTTGATGAATGCAATCAACCTGGCGTGCACAATCAAATTAGATCAAATAGGACTTCCGGTGGCACCATGTTATGTTAACAGACGCTGCACATAGCTCCACTCCCTAAAATACGCGTTAAAATCGGATCTACAGGTCGGGACCAATTTTAAAGACTTATCGGAGTCTCTGCTCAACTTGCTGATAACATTATCAGTAACAGCTGTGAATTTAACAGAGGCTTAAAGCACGTTAAATGAAAAATTCTTCCCTGGGTAAGAACACTCAGAGGACAGTTACAAAACTCTCCTGGGGAAGCCAGACAAAGCCTACAGATTTATTTTTGAAGTGGCTTCCGAAGAAAAGGTGCTTTTCGATATGGCTACAAGACTCAAAGCAGATTTGGCCAAGGACAAAGCATTTGAAGAATTAAAGCTTTCGGTAAGTGAACTGAAAGATGTAAAGGTGGATGGAAAAAGGATGGAACACATGTTGGGAGTGATGATGGAAAAGATAGAAAAGCTGACGCTAAATTTGACTTCTTGTAATCAGAGTGTTATTGAGTCTGTGAAGGATTCAATTGGTACTATTAATAAAAGAATTGATGATGTGAGAGATGAACAATCGGAGAGAATTGATAAGGGTGAAGAAGACACCACGAAGAAGTTCGGCGCTGCGCTGGGCACTGTATCAACCTGTATGTTAACAATGCACGAGATGGAGGATGAGATGGCAAGAATGGTGGAGGAGATGAAGAAGATGAGGTCAGAACAAGACCTTGCTACACGACGGATGGCGACTCAGCTGGCTAAAGTTTCAGACAAATGTCTGGACCTCGAGGCTCGTTCGAGACGTCATAACCTAAGATTAGTTGGCATACCAGAGGGAGCCGAGAGAGATAACACTTGCGAGTTATTAATCACATGTGTGTTTTTTTTATTCAAGGACTATCGCAAAGGGAATCTACTAACTGAACATTGTAGGGTAAATGACCCCCCTATATCCAAAGACTTGAGGTACGAATGCACCGCAAGACACATAGGTATTAAATCTATTCAAAATGCAAGATGATAACCAAAATAAACAGGGAGGAATCTCATTTTGTAGTTGGAACGTTAGGGGTGTTAACGAACGCATTAAAAGGGGTAAGATTCTAGCGCAGCTGAAAGCATACAACACAGATATTGCCTTTTTACAAGAGATGCATCTTAAACTTCAAGACCAAGCTAGATTGAGGGCGAACTGGATAGGACAAACTTTTCACTCGTCATATACGTCGAAATCTCTAGGAACGTCTATTGTTATTCGCAAAGGCATTCCATTTAAACCCAAAAATACCTTAACAGATAAGGACGGGAGATATTTGATAGTTACCAGGGAGATCCACGCTGCCCCAATTACCTTGGTAAATATATATGCGCCCAACTTTGACAACCCGCACTTTTTCAATAAAATCTTGAATATAATTGCAGAATATAACTACCAAAATGTCATAATCGTCGGAGACTTTAACTGTGTCTTAGACACTTACTTAGATAAATCCAATCAAAAACAAAGAGGTATTACGAAATCCAAAACTAGCGAACTTCTAAACACATACATAAAAAAGACAAACATAACAGATGTCTGGAGGATTGCAAATCGGACCGGCAGGGATTACTCATTCTATTCTATGGTACACAAGACATATTCACGAATAGATTATTTTTTGGTGGATACAAAACTAATACCCCACACTTCTAAACCAAAATACCACACAAATAACGATCTCAGATCACTCCCCAATAACTTTTTTTTTCTAAAAATGGAAGGAATGACTAAGAACAAACCGTTTTGGAGGTACAATCCACAAATTTTAAAAGACCCACAAGGGAATACATAGTTAAAAGAGCAAATGCACCTTTTCTTCGAAATAAACGACACGACAGACATATCACCTACATTATTATGGGAATCTTTTAAAGCATTTATTCGAGGCATGATAATTTCATATCAAGCTTTTCAAAATAAGAAAAGTAAGAATGAACAAAGACAATTAGAAGAACAAATTAGACAACTGGACATAGAAAACGCTAAAGACCCCACTACGGATAAACATAATAGAATAATAATACTGAAATTCAAATTAAATAAATTATTATCAGAGAAAATCATAAGATTATTACAAATTACAAGACAGGAACACTTTGAATTTGGGGATAAGCCCCATAAACGTTTGGCACATCAGTTAAAAAAACGAGAAAAGGATCACACAATTTTAAAGATTAAATCAGACAAAGGGGAAATATTGACCTTGCCAAGTGACATTAATAAAAGATTTGCACAATTTTACGAGAATCTGTATACATCTAAAACGATAATGGACACCAACAAAGTTACAGAGTTCTTGGATAATTGTAACCTTCCCAAATTAGAGTTGCAGGAACAAGAGGAATTGGGAGCACAAATCTCAAATAAGGAAATAGAAGAAACAATAATCTCATTAAAAAATGGAAAAACACTAGGTCCCGACGGATTTAGTAACGAATTCTATAAAAGATTTTATGACATATTTACCCCCCCCCCCCCCCCCCCCCGCCTACAGAAAATGTATACTTATGCCTTCAAAGCACAAATACTACCTGAAACACTAGCAGAATCCACGATCACACTAATACCTAAGAAAGATAAAGATGTGGAAGAACCTGGATCATACAGAGCTATTGCATTGCTAAATACAGATCAAAAAATATTAGCGAAAATACTAGCTAGAAGACTAAGTAAATATGCTAGTAAATTAATACATCCAGATCAAACGGGGTTTATCCCTAAGAGACAATCATTTAATAATTTGAGACGTCTGTTCAATATAATGCACTCACACCAAACTGAAGATCAAAAACTATCAATCATATCATTGGATGCAGAGAAAGCATTCGATCAGGTCGAATGGGATTATATGCTCAGGATATTGCAAAAATTTCAACTGGGAGAGAATTTTATTCTATGGATTAAATTACTATATAATAAGCCAACGGGCAGAATATTAACGAACAATAATTTATCTACAAAATTTCATTTGTCAAGGGGAAACAGACAAGGATGTTCATTATCACCATTGTTATTTGCCCTCATAATTGAACCCCTAGCGGAAATAATCAGAACTCATCCGAATATCCATGGATATAAAACAAAATATTCCAATAATAAAATATCACTATAGGCTGACGACGTACTATTGCACATCACAAAACCTCATATTACTATACCAAATATTTTAAAATTAATAGAGGACGTCGGATCATTTTCAGGATATAGAATAAATTGGAATAAAAGTGAAATCATGTCAATAAAACCGAAAGACTCTACGCATCTTCTCTTTCTCTTTCAAAATAGCTATGGAAAAATTTATATACTTGGGCATCGAAATTTCTAGAAGATATCAAGATATGTTTGACGAAAATTATAACCCTCTACTTAAGAAACTATGTAATTTGATTACATTTTGGAAAACGCTTCCGATGTCCTTAATAGGCTGAATAAATGCCATAAAAATGAATTTTCTACCACAAATTTTATACCTGTTCCAATCTATCCCAATATATTTACCCAAAAAGTTTTTTTAAAAACTGGACTCAGATATCACAAAATTTATTTGGGATTATAAATCCCACAGAATACAAAGTGCTCATCTGAATAAACCCAAAGTAGTAGGGGGATTAGCACTCCCCAACTTTATGTATTACTACTGGTCTGTAAATATCAGAAACATGATCCAATTGCTGGATAACTCTCCCCAACAATCGGATTGGACGATTATGGAGAGAGAGGATTGCTCTCCTTATAATATTGGAGCAATCCTTCTCTCTCCAATATTGATGAATAATATAAATTACAACAATAATCCAATTATATACAGTACAATCAGAATTTGGAAACAAATAAAACACAATCTAAAATTAAGAAATTCATCTCTCTTATCTCCTATCGGTAAAAACCCCTCATTTAAACCTTCAACTATAGATAAAGCATTTATACAATGGGAAAGAGCTGGAATTAAAATCTTCGGAGATGTGTATGAATCGGAAAACTATTATCATTTAAACAAATACAACTAAAATACAATTTGGGAAACAATCAGTATTTTAAATATTTCCAATTTCTTCCAAAAGAAGAAGAAATGTAATGGTTTCTCCATACACTACAGTTCTGGACATTATTCACCTAGTGTAGTTGTCACATCTTACTGGGAGGTTTCCTGCACAGAGAATATCATTCCCTTCAGCCAATCATTCCTATTAACAAACATTCTGCATGGAGATATTAATCAGAGCCTGAACAAATGCTCCCTTTAAACATATATTCTCATTATCAGCTGGTTTTCTCTTCTAACTGAGGGCTAATTAGGTGAGTTGTATAAATTTAATAAAGTAACTATCCATTAATCATGAGCTTTTAACTGAAGCACAAGACACTTTCGACATTGCAGGAATATTTTCTGATTCTGCTAAACCGTTGTGGTTCGAATGGGACTGTGCAGGCCCCAAAATGCCAGGTATTTGCCTCCCGCTCAGAGTCAGTAGTCCTCAGCTCCATTTGCTGCTGTGCAGAAGATGCAGTGGCCGCCTTCCTGCAAGAACCAAGTCCTGGCAGATTATGGCTGATAAATAACATTTGTTCCACACACTTGGCAAGCAATGGCCATCTCCAACAAGCGTGCCTCACCATCCTAGAGCATCGAACATAGAACTTAGAATAATACAGCACAAAAAACAGGCCCTCCGGCCCATAATGTCTCTGCCGAACTTGAAGCCAAGATCATCTCTTATCGACCTACACTACACTGGTACTACACTAGTACCTACACTGCACTCTCAAACTACTCTATTGTATTTCCCTCAAACACCACTCCTGGCAGCACATTCCATCCACTCATCACCCTCTGTAAACTTTCCCCACATATCTCCTTTAAATGATGTCCCTCTCATCTTAATCCTTTGTCATTCTTTGGCATTCACTGTATCCCCTACTATCAGCTTTCTCAAATTCCCATTAACAAATGCTCAAAATTGGACCAGGTGCTGTAATCGTAAGGGAAGATCAAAGACTGGGCAGGTAATTTACCTCTTGCCACACCAGTCCTTTCACCAGGCACATTGGGAGTGTGATGGAATATTCCCCTCTTATCTCGATGAAGGTATCTCCAACGACTCTCCCAACACTTGACACCATCGACGACAAAGCAACCCATCCGCCACTCTCACCGTTCCCTCCCTCCACCACTAGTGCATTGTAGCTGCGGTGAGTATCATCTACATAATGCACTGCAGTCACTAGGCTCAACCTCACAAACCTATGCCTTTACCGCAAAGGAGTATTTGGGCAACAGATGCAGGGGAACACCACCGTCTACAGGTTACCCTCCATGCCGCACATATATCATTGGCCTTTCTTCATTGCTGGATCTAAACACTCTCCCCAACAGGACTGTGGAAGCACTTTCACCAGAGGCACTTCAGGGGATCAAGAAGGCAGCTTACCACCACCTTCCCAAGACCGCCAGAAACTGCAGAGCTGTGGACACTACTCCCAGTCCATCTCGCAAACCAGCTTCCCTGCCATCAACTCCATCTGTACTTCATACTGCCTTGGGAAATCTGTCAACACAATCAAGGTCTGCTCATACACCAGTAAATCCCCCTTCTCCCCTCTTCCATCAGACAGAAGGTACAAAAGCTTAAAGGCATGCACCACAAGAATAGCTTCTTCCCCATAGTTATCAGACTCTTGAACAGAATCTCATATGCTCAGGATGATTTTTCCAACATTCCCACCCACCTCATAAAGCAGTGCAGTACAGGAACAGGCACTTTGCCCACAATGTCAATGGCAAACATGATGCCTGTCTGTTAAACCTCCTGTCCGCAACATCTTTGCAGCCCTTGCACATTTTTTTAATCAGCACTTTCTCTTAACTATGACACTACATTCTGCACTCTATTCATATTCACTTTTGCAATATTCACTCTGCTAAATATATTCCTTTTGATCTTCTGTCTATTTTCTATGGATTTTGAGAGGAAAGGGAAATTAAAGGAATAACTCCAGTGGTGTCCTGTGGTTGCTCTGTGGGGAGGAATCATCTGAAAATCTGGAGAAGTAAAGCATTTGTTGGATTTCAACAGTGGGGAAGAAATTTTAGTTGCTAAGATCTTGTATTAGAAATAATGGAAAAACTAATAGCATTTGTCATCATTACTCCATGACCTAGTAGCAGTTCTGGGATTTATACACAGGCATAGTTTAACAAGCAGATATGAACTTATTGCATTTTAGGACTGCACAGTTTTCATTCTTTGCAATCAGCAAAAATCGATTATATTTATATAAATATTGGATGTTCAACCAACTGGTTCTGCTGTGCAATAGCTTAATCATTTTAAGTTTTGTTAGAACATCAAAGCACAAAAGAATAAAGGCTAGCGTGGGCTACACAGCCCTTAAGCCTACCCTGCTATTTAATGGAATTGATATTGATTTATTACCGTGATACATTGAAAAGCTTTGTTTGCATGCTATTCAGTCCAAATCATACTATGTATAAGAGCAATCAAATCATACACAAGGACATTGGATGTTACAAAGATAAAAATACCAGAGTACAAAATACAATGTTACAGTATTATACATTATATTAAGACCGAAAAAGGTGAATTTATTATGGGGAACAAGGAAATGGCAGATGAGTTGAACAGGTACTTTGGATCCGTCTTCACTAAGGAGGACACAAACAATCTTCCTGATATACTAGTGGCCAGAGGATCTGGGGTGACGGAGGAACTGAAGGAAATCCACATTAGGCAGGAAATGGTGTTCGATAGACTGATGGGACTGAAGGCTGATAAATCCCCAGGGCCTGATGGTCTGCATCCCAGGGTACTTAAGGAAGTGGCTCAAGAAATCGTGGATGCATTGGTGATAATTTTCCAAAGTTCTATAGACTTCAGTTCCTGTGGATTGGAGGGTAGCTAATGTTATCCCACTTTTTAAGAAAGGCGGGAGAGAGAAAGCGGGGTATTATAGATCAGTTAGCCTGACATCGGTGGTGGGGAAGATGCTGGAGTCAATTATAAAAGATGAGACAGCCTTCGGAAATTTTTGGAAAGCAGTAACAGGATCGGTCTGAGTCAGCATGGATTTACGAAGGGGAGATGGACAAGGGGGAGCCAGTGGATGTAGTGTACCTGTACTTTCAGAAAGCATTTGATAAGGTCCCACATAGGAGATTAGTGGGCAAAATTAGGGCACATGGTATTGGGGGTAGAGTGCTGACATGGATAGAGAAGTGGTTCGCAGACAGGAAACAAAGAGTAGGGATTAACGGGTCCCTTCCAGAACGGCAGGCAGTGACTCGTGGGGTACCGCAAGGCTCGGTGCTGGAACCGCAGCTATTTACAATATACATCAATGATTTAGATGAAGGGATTCATACTAACATTAGCAAATTTACAGATGACACAAAGCTGGGTGGCAGTGTGAATGGGATCTGGGGGTCCTTGTTCATCAGTCCATGAAAGTAAGCATGCAGGTACAGCAGGCAGAGAAGAAAGCAAATGGCCTTTATAACATGAGGAATCGGATATAGGAACAAAGAGTTCCCCTAATTTGAGGAAGGACATTGAGGGAGTGCAGCGTAGGTTTACAAGGTTAATTCCCGGGATGGCGGGACTGTCATATGCTGAGGGAATGGAGCAGCTGGGCTTGTACACTCTGGAGTTTAGAAGGATGAGAGGGAATCTCATTGAAACATATAAGATTGTTAAGGGCTTGGAAACATGTTCCCGATGTTGGGGGAGTCCGGAACCAGGGGCCACAGTTTAAGAATATTTAGAACGGAAATGAGGAAACACTTTTTCTCACAGAGAGTGGTGAGTCTGTGGAATTCTCTGCCTCAGAGGGCAGTGGAGGCAGGTTCTCTGGATACTTTCAAGAGAGAGCTAGATAGGGGTCAGGGGTTATGGAGAGAAGGTAGGAATGGAGTACTGATTGGGGATGATCAGCCATGATCACATTGAATGGCGGTGTTGGCTCAAAGGGCCAAATGGCCTACTCTTGCACCTATTATCCATTGTCTGTTGTTTCTTGTTGATTATTATTCAGTGTTATACAGTATTGCAGTTACAGAGAAAATGCAGAATAAAGAAAGTGCAAACGCCACAATGAGGTTGGTTGGGAGATCGGGACTGCACCCTTAGCTAATTTAATATGAATGGCTGGTCTGCCCCAGGCCAGATTTTCCTCTCACTCTCAATTCCCTGATCATGCAAAAATGTATCATTTCTCTTTAAATATCACCCTCCATCCCTTAAGGTAGGGATTTCCAAAGATTCAGTCCTCTGCGAAAGGCCCCTGTGTAATTTAGTTTTAAACAACCAGCCCCAAATTATAAAGTGCCCCCTCTTTTAAGCCTCTTTCAAGACTCTCCCACTTGTGAAAACATCTTGACATCTAAATGGTCCCTCAGGTGTCAAGATAATAAACTCCAAAGCATATGAATCTAGCTTCTAAGTTACTTGTAATAGGTTAGAGAGAGAAAATGGAATCTGTGATGTGGTTAATTAAGGGTAATGAACACGTTGAAAAGATTGAATTGAATTAAGAATTTGCAAGGTCAAAATTAACAGCCAGGGTCTGAAACTTAGTAAAACTAGATATCAAATGAAAGACATTTCAAGCACTGATTCCTTGGAGTGACCCGTACTGCTGATCTGAAAAGCATGCAGAATATATATAAGACAGACAGCAATATTTAATTTCCATTGATATTCCTGGTTTTCCATTCACTGGGGAAAATGTGATAACAATGGGCAACAATCTCGAGGAACTGTTGCAAAATATTGCCAAGTATGTATAGTAGAGAACAGGTCCATCTTGATGACACAAGGAATTACAAATGTTCTCTTACAAAAAATGACACAAGAGTTCTGGAGTAACTCAGTGGGTCAGGTAGCACCTTTGGAGAACATGGACAGGTCGGGAACCTTCTTCACACCATCTTTGATACCCAGTGTATATGTTAATGAAATTATTCAATGGCCACAACAACTCTGCATGACATTGCAATGTCAGTTACCCACAACATCCCACTTTACTGGGTTTGCTCCACAGGATCCTCCTCTCATCCATCATCCCCCTTCTGCATCCTTGCCGTATACTCTCCCCACCCCCCACCTTCTATTCCTCATTCCCGGTTTTAACCTGATCTCTGATTTTCACTTGGACTGTGCCATGTGTGGGTGTGGGTTCCGCAATCTCCTGATCCTCGTTGTAGAGAAATTGAAATCTATGATTTCAGGTGCTGGTGTTGACTTGCAAATGTCCTCCCAGTGACAAACCATTTCGTAAACCCACACAACTCTACCAGGTCCACCAAAGATAGACACAAAGTGCTGGAGTAACTCAGCGGGTCAGGCGGCATCTCTGGACAAAAGGAATAGGTGACATTTCGGGTAGAAACCTTTCTTCAGGCTGCGAGTCGGGGAGAGGGAAACTAGGGGTCTGAATAGGTTCAGAACAAATCAGAGCCGGCACCGATGACCAAGGAAAGGTGGAGCACACAATGGTCCATTGTTGGCTGTGGAAGAGGTGATAACAAAGGGATATATGGATGTGAACAGTGCAAATGGCAGGATGACTTGGGTGGGGGAGGGATGGAGAGAGAGGGAATGCAGGGGTTACTTGAAATTAGAAAAATCAACATTCAACACAAACACTTTGTGTTTGGCCTCACTCTGACAGTAGAGGATGCCCAGGACAGAGGGGAGTTAAAATGTTTTGCAAACAGATCATGTAGGCCAAGGCAGACCGAACGTAGGTTTTCGGAGAAACGGGGAGTCAGGTTCACCCTCTGTCTCCCCTTCTGCTACAGTAAAAAATACCCATCCCCTTGGATCTGGTTAAGTTTCTCTTGCCAAGGTGGGAGAGGATGTGGGAAAGACAACATCAACTTGGAAGGATTTACTAAAGTGAGGATGCACCCATTGAGGGCAGGAGAACAATCTTCTTATCAGCATTACAATTGAAGATCCTGAACCTTGCATCAATGGCTTTGAGCATTCAGACAGTGTAGAGATACAGCCTCTGCTCCAGTTAATATCTTTTGTGTTGAGAGAGAAGAAACATCAACATTGACTGAGGGGAATAATGTTGCTCTCCATTTAATTTAGTTCCACGCATCTAAGCAAATTTATTTTGGAAGCCAGTTACATTTGGTCATGGGTTATGCAATCTTTCGGTGCCATCTGGTGGTGTAAGATTTTACTTTTTACAGGACAACATTTCATAAACGATCACTCAAGTGACTGCAGAGGTTGGAATATAGAGCAAAAAGCAAACTGCAGGAGGAACTCAAGGGGTCAGGCAGTGTCTGTGGAGGTGTGGAAGCAAAACAACTCTGATGCAGGGCCTTGATTCAAACTGTCAACCACCGCTTCACCTACACAGATGCTGCCTGGCCTCATGGGTTCCTCCAGCAGTTTGTTTCTTGCTTTTCATATTTTAGTTGTTTTTATTTAACAATTAAATGAAAGAAATGCTTTCCAACATTCTCCAAAGGATGGAGTTTCACTAGGAACAAAAAACAGTGGAATTGGGTTCAATTATGACCTTGGGTAGAATTATGACCTTGGTCGGCACGGACTGGAAGGGCCGAGAGGGCCTGTTTCCGTGCTGTAATTGTTATATGGTTATAGTTGCAAAAGCACAATCTTAATCACCTGGTGAGTAACCAGGCACATTCCATAAGCCACTCTACGATGGGCTGAATTAATGCTCTTGGCCGTAAGCTTATTATTTTATTTTTTTTAATTTTTATTTGTTAGAAGTACAGTAAATTACATCAATACACGTCCCGTATATATTATTACATTTATTGCACCCTTCGTTTTTTAAAGCTATTAAAAAGGATAGAAATTGAGAAAGTAGAGAAAGTGAGAGAGAATTGCGGTAGTGTAGAAGCGTGACAAAGGGAAAGAAGAGAGAGCCCTTAGTCGAGGAATTAGAAAAAGGAAATTAAATAGACCCTAGAAAAGAAGAAAGAGAAAGAAGAAAAAGAGGAAAAGACAGTTGCTCTATTATAAACATCACGCAAAAGGAATCTACCATCTTTACAATATTTCATCCCCCTTTACCAAGATCTGACGCCGGTGCCTTTTTAAAATACTATTGCACCTTAAGGTCGTAAGCTTATAATTTGGCTTCATTTGCCCTTATGACATTCTGTTAACTCTGAATTAATACCATAGCAGTCGTAAACACAGAAACAAACCCTTCAGTTCACCCTGTCCATGCTGACCATCAAGTACCCATTTATAAAAACCCAGTTACCTGAACTTGGTCCATTGCCCTGATGCGCTCCCAATTCCAGTGCAGATCATGGTGCATAAGGCTCTGCCGTCGGATTGCAACCTCCACGTGGTCTGCCCTGTTTCAACGAATGCAATCAACCTGGCGTGCACAATCAAATAAGATCAAATAGAAGAAGTTGTCCTACAACTTTAGGCGAAGAAGAAGAAGGAGAAGAAGAAGAAGGAGAAGAAGGAGAGGAGAAGAAGGAGGAGAAGAAGGAGGAGAAGAAGGAGAAGGAGGAGAAGAAGGAGGAGAAGAAGGAGGAGGAGGAGGAGGAGGAGGAGGAGGAGGAGGAGGAGAAGGAGGAGGAGAAGGAGGAGGAGAAGGAGAAGAAGGAGAAGAAGAAGGTGAAGAAGGAGACGGAGAAGAAGGAGGAGGAGAAGGAAAAGGAGAAGGAGAAGGAGAAGAAGGAGAAGAAGGAGAAGAGTCTGCCATCACTGACTCAATTTAGACTAAATTTGCAATAAGAAGCAGGCCAGGATTGGCTGTTGATCACTTAGGGAACAGAAGATTAATGGTGGATTCCTGGGCACTTGATATCCACTGCAGTGTCAGGAGGAGACTAGAAAATGCACAATCAACAGAAGCCTGTAATCCAGATGTTGAGAGTGCAATTGGCCTGTTTGATGGGCTGATGTCTCTTCATTTGTTTATGAGCTGTGCACATTGCTGGCAATGTCAGCATCTATTGTTTACCTGTGATTGAAACTGGACTAAGGTGCCAGTCAAGAGCTAACCATGTTAATGAACCAGGAGTCACATCCAGCCAAACTATAAGGGCAGCAGGTTCCCTATCCTGAAGGGATTCATCGTAACCATAACCATAACATCCATTTTTATACATATTACTAATTTGAGTTAATTACTTGAATTTAAATTCCACTGCTAGCACAGTGAGATCTTAACTTTGTCTCAAAATCAATGGTCCTGAACCTTAGCAGCTAGATAAGTAACCTAACCACTGTAGCACTTTTTCCAAATTGACACGTCAATCAGTCCAAAAGGTCTGTGAGGCTACAAGACAAGGTTATACGTCCAGCTCAGTTAGGTTTGAAACGTGCACTTGGATTGCATTGACTAGCTGAGCACGATTTGTGGCTTTACTAAAATATCCATTCACAATTTATCTTCATTTCAGTAATGTGGCTTTAAGAAGCAAGCTAAGAGTTTCACATTGTCGCAATCGGTGATCCAGGCACAAAATGTATTCAAGATTGCACTACATTTAAGAAGCCTTTCCTTTTGCTCAAGTTTCCATTTAAATCCATTTGCCCTATCACAGAACATTAAATCAGCAATGACTCTTTTTATTTGCTCAATTTCTGGGATCTGGGTGTCACTGGCAATGCCAACATTTATTATCCCTCCCAAACAGCACTTGTGAAACTGATGGTGAACAACCTCCATGACCCCCTGCAGTCATTCAGGTGACGATACTCCCTCCGTGCAGTTTGGGGGGGGGGGGGGGGGATTTAGGATACAGACCCAATAAAGTCTCGGTGTCAAGATAATATGTAATGTGCGAAGAAGGGTCTCGACCCAAAATGTGACCCATTCCTTCTATCTAGAGATGCTGCCTGTCCCATTGAGTTACTACTCCAGCTTTTTGTGTCTATCTTCGGTTTAAACCAGCATCTGCAGTTTCGTCCTACTCATGATATGTAAGGTTACTACATAAAGGTTTCTCTCCAGCATTTTCACCTGAAATTCTATTGCTGTCCATTCATCCTTTCTGGGTCTAAAATCCTGGAACTTCAACCGCTCGCTCACCCCCCCCGCCCCGAAAAACAAAATATTGAAATAAAGATATTATTCTGTAGTTCGGGGGGGGGGGGTTGAAGTTCCAGGATTTAGACCCTGAAATGATGAAGGAGCAGCAATAGATTTTCAGGTTAAAGTATTAAAGATTATTATTCAAACCTTTTTTAATCTGCACTTTCTCTGTAGCTGTAACACCATATTCTGCAGTTTGTTTATTTTTCCATGTGCACTACCTGAAGTACTGATTGATGGTATGAATTGCACTGGATAGGTCCACTGAAAAAAATAACGTTTTTTTTCACTGGACCTCAGCAAATATGACAACAATAAATCAATACTGATACATATATTTGTTTACAACTCTCTAAAGTTAAGCAAACAATTTTGTGACTGGAATGATTAATTGTGATATCTTAATCAGATACTTTTGTTCTCATTGAATGTTACATATTTAACTTAATTTACTCAATGACAGAAGTTTAAAAAGTTATTTTATAAAACCCTTAATAAGATCAGCATAAACAATTAACATATGTGCAACTAAAATTCTATTATGCTGCTAATATATTTAATCAGTAACACTTCTGTGAAATGGTAAACGGGAATTACAAGCTTTTTAATCAAATGAGGTGCTGTGTTAGTAACGTATAATAATTATGGATTGTTCACCATTGCATAATGTAGCAGCTCATTTTCCTTCTGTGAAACCTCTTCCAACTAATTAGTGCCGAATTCTCATCAGGATCACTCCGACAGCAGAAAACTACATTAAAGGAGAAACAGGTCGTAGAGAATAATCCCTGTACAAAATGCCAATCTTCACTTCCCCCTTTCAAGTGTGTTTCTACACCTAACAGTGGAAATCTCCCTGTGGTTGCTCTTGCTTAATATGTGCAATCGTATTGATTGTATGTTATATTCTCCTCTTGACATTGGCTCATTTTAAATTAGGAGGGTAGAGCTCTCCTACCCATTTAGCATGAGTAATCAAAGAAAATGTTCAACCTCAATGAATTCTAAATAAGCATGGAGATATAATAGTAAGATTAAACGAGAACTCACCTGTTCGAAGTTTGATCGTTATTTTACGAGGAGTTACGATGAGGGATTACGTGAAGAGCCCGCCTCACGCTGGTAACGGCATACTTCAAAGCAACGGCATGAAAAACACAGAACACCAAAGCCGGAGTAACATAGTAAGGCTCATAAAAAGACTTAGAACTACCATTTGATCATTTATTTTACGAGGGTGGGAGTGGAGGGCACGTAATCCCTCATCGTAACTCCTCGTAAAATAACGATCAAACTTCGAACAGGTGAGTTCTCGTTTAATCTTACTATTTTACTTCGGAGTCACGTGAGTGACTACGTGAAGAGTTTTAAAGCTTTCTGTGTTTTTTATGTCGTAGAATTAATCCGTACGACAGTCCGGCTAAGTAAACACATACATGAGAAAGCAGACAAATGTTAGATCTTTTCACAATTAAATTTTTTAATGGTTGAAAGACCATATAATACCCTCCTTATATTTGAGGGAAAAATGATTACAAGTGACAAAAGCTATCAGTGACTACACAACTG
This sequence comes from Okamejei kenojei, assembly GCA_035221665.1. Classification (NCBI taxonomy): domain Eukaryota; kingdom Metazoa; phylum Chordata; class Chondrichthyes; order Rajiformes; family Rajidae; genus Okamejei; species Okamejei kenojei. Next base: position 112,702,254 of record CM069136.1, on the reverse strand, counting down.
ATTATAGCAATTAATAGCAAACAAAGCAGGTGATTATAGTGCTCCCAACACCGCGTGTCCAAAGCTTGTCATAGTGTGAACAGGTTTGTTGTAGAACTTTGAAAAAGTTTCTTCTTTTACTCCACCCTGCGATTTTTAAAATATGCTCGAGAGGTACGTCCCGCCCCTTCGCCGCGGACGTAGCTGCCGCCCTGGTGGAGTGAGATTTGAAGACATCAGTGTCTACTCCCGCTAAAACCAACACCTGTTTCAACCATTTTGAGATAGTTTGAACTGAAGCTTTTGTGTGTGGCTTTTTGTGCGTAAGCAGCAATGTCTTTTCGTTTCCTCGAAAAGTGTCCGTAACTTTAATATATTGGTTCAAATGTCTAACCACACACAAAGCAGGCTCAATATGAAAAGCTTGAAAGGTTACCTTTGTTCCAGATCTCCCTGGTCTACTTTGTTTGATCAGATCGTAAACATAGAATACAACGTTATCTGTAGTCACATGCATACAGTCTAAACGCAACATTTGTAAAGTTTGCACTCTTTGGGCTGAGACCAGTGACATTAACATGACCAATTTCAATGTTAACCTATCCAATGGCAACCCTTCAATTGGCGTCCATTCTCTAAGTAGAGCAAGTACTATGCTCACATCCCAAATCTCTGTATATCTAGGTTTTGGCGGATTCATGTGAAAAATTTCCTTTCATGAATCGTGATATTAATGGATGCGACCCAATTGATTTCTCACCAGTCATAAGTCCTAAATAGGACGACAAGGCACTGCGTGCAGTGTTAATGGCACTGTAACTTAAATGTTTCCCAAAGTGCAAATTGGCAAGGAATTCCAAAACATGAGTAACATTCACAGAATCATCAGAAATATTTGACTGTGTGCAAAATTCTTCCCATTTCTTAATATGTGTCATATATTGTTTCTGTGTGCTATCTCGCCATGATGCGCCAATAACTGTCAAAGTTTGGTCCGACAATCCCAGTTCCTGTAGTGGTCTGGTCAAAACCTGCAGATTAACAAATTCATATATGCATATAATGGGTAACCTTCATTTGTTACTGGATTAGTCAAGATATCACTACAGTTAGGAATCTGCATATACGGTTCTTTAATCATATTCAGCATAACTGGGAACCAAGGTTGAGTTGGCCAATTTGGCACTACCAACAATCCGGAAGCTGAATCTTGCTCTATTTTCTTCAAGCATCTCTGGATCAGAGCAAATGGTGGAAAAGCATAAAAGAAACATTTTTCCCCAGTGTAATGAAAATGCATCTACTGCAACTGCGTCCGGATCGTGTTCCCAAGACACATAATGAGGCAAATTGATGATTAAGCCTGGATGCAAACAAATCAATTTCTGGCAACCCAAATCGTCTAACAATATTCTTAAATATTGCTGGCTTAAGCATCCATTCCGTATTATCTTTAAAAATCCTGGACCTTTCATCTGCTACCACATTGTCTTTACCTGGAATATAGCTTGCTGAAATCCATATCTGCCGACCAATACACCATTGCCATATCTCATTGACCAGACAATCACATGATACTGATCTAACTCCCCCCATGTGATTAATGTAAACCACAGCCGTTTTATTGTCTAATTGTATTAACACATGCAGACCTTGTTTAGCACAACAATATGCTTTAAGCCCATAAAAGGCCCCCAATAATTCCAAATAGTTAATACCATACTCTTGGAGAAACACTTGTTCTTCAGTTTTCCATCTACCTCCACAACTGGAGGATAAATCTGTGGCCCCCCATCCGAGAGCACTAGCATCTGTTTGTAAAACCATTTCAGGCTGTTTAATCATGATCTTCTTAGCAGCTTGTGGGACATTTTCAACCCACCATTGCAATTCCAATACTGCTTTCCTTGTTAATTGCATAGGCCTGTCAAAGTGACCTGCCTTATCTTTAAGAGCCCTTACTTTGTCCCTTTGAAGATTTTGATAATGTAATGGCCCAAATTCCACTGCCGGAAATGCTGCCACCAGTGTACCAATGACTTTTGCCACTTCTCGGATGGAGGGATAAGGTTTGTGAATGAGGTAATTACACATTTGCAAAATATCATTTGTCTTCTTTGCTGGCAAAGTAACTAACATAGTCACTGAGTTAATTACAAACCCCAGAAAATCAATTGATTGAACTGGCTGCAGCTGGGATTTAATTGGATGAATTAAGAATCCAAGCTCTTTAAACAAAGCTTTAGTAACTGAAATTGAGTGCTCAGCTGACTCTTGACTATCGTTAATAATCAGAATATCATCCAGATAAGCCATTACAATGTGTTTCTGTGCTCTTAATTGAGCTAAAACTGGTTTCAACAGTTTTGTAAAGAGTCTAGGAGCCGAACTTAATCCATTTGGTAAAGCTTTGAACTGCCATAATTGCCCCTGCCAATAAAACTTTAAGTATCTCCGAAAAAGATGATGAATTGGTACAGAATAATAGGCGTCTTTTCAAATCAATCTTAGCCATATAAGAACCTGCTGAAATCAAATATTTTGCAGTATTGAATGTCTCCATCTTAAAATGTTTGTATTCTACAAACTTATTTAGATCTGTAAGGTCTAGAATAATTCTACAACCACCATCTTTCTTATCTCTGCGAAATATATTAGAGACAAATTGATGCTTATGTTCACAAGTTTTTTCAATTACCCCTTTTTCGGATAATTTGTCAATTTCCACATTAATCTCCATTCTTTCTTCTGGAGAAAACACATAAGCATAAGCAGGTTTATTCTGTACAGGAGGATTGACCCCTTCTTTAAAAATAATAATAGCTCCTGAAACTGCTTGTAATATAAATCGATCAGAAGTAATATTAAGCCAGGCATTATAAAATTTTTTGCAATCTCCCACCAACTGGAGATTCATCCACAGTTTCTTTAAGGATAGAAGTCTTTAATACCTCTCCATAGGAGCGTGATGGTCTCCTCTTTCCCGAATGCAGGGAAGCAGTGGCCTGTGCAGCACGATAATACTTTCGTGACAAATTTCTGCCTCTATAACGAAAATCAAAACCCCTTCGGGCCGAAAAACCCTTTTCTTTGTCCAGAGACAAAAGGCTTAATAGTGCTAAAATATTTAGCTTCTTCATCCAACTGTTTCAGTTGTTTCGGCAGATTTTCTCCAAACAAATACCCAGGAGCTTGAACTCCACTTTCTTGACACAGGCTTGCATATCTAGGGTGAAATATGGGCCGAATCGCCATTTTCCTCATGCAATTGATCTCATAAAACGAATTGCACAATAAGCCCAAAGTATCTTTTTGAATCTTGTCCATTTCCCGATTCTCCATTTGCCTGCCAAATGCCGTGATGGCAGCCGAAAATAATTTTAGCACCTTTTGAAATTTCACTTCTTGGGCTCTCATACTTGGAGTCATAGACGCCCATACCATCGGATTCACCGTAGGCACTTCCAATGAGGCACAATTGCCTGGTGCTTTATATAATTCTGATAATTCATTCATCACAGTATTATGAAGCTGGTGAGATACCATATAATTTATATTGGCAGCTAGGCTTTCTTCCATAGCCTCACCACTTCCTTCGGGTATAGCAAAACCTTGTGCTATCCCAGGCAGATCAAGCCTTTTCTTTTTACTTTGTGGCGTGCTTTCAAAAGCCATTTCAACTTCAGCAGGGTCTGCCTTCTGCAGCCCTAATTCCATCGGGATATTATCCCATGAGACTTCTTCCAGCCCAAATCGTGGGTCTGGAGTATCATATTCCCAACTTGGCCCACAGCCATATTCATCATATTCAAACCCCTCAGGGATTTTTTGGGATTCATGTGGGTACTGTGACCCTTGTCTCATAATAGTTTGGAGAACTTTCTCCATATGCTCCATTTTTAGCCACATAGTTTTATTGTCTGGAGGTCTTTCAAAATCAGAATCATCAGAAACCACGGGCCTCACAGTTTTCTTTTTGCATTTCTTAGGAGCATTTTCCTCCGTGGTTATAATTTCCGGAGAATCTGGAAATTCTATATCGGGTAAATCAGTGGCCAGCGGTATCGGAACCGGGTCCACTCTAGCTTCGCGTCCCGTATATTTACTTTCACCCCGGGAGGCTCTCTTCACCCGCGAAACCTTCTTTCCCGATTTCTCCATTTTTGTTAAAATTTATCTTGTGCTCAATCAGCACGTTAACGTCTAAATTTTTACTTTTAGTTTCGATGCTGGAACCATCCAGCGTAACTTCAAAACCGCGCCGATGTAACTTCACTTACCTGCGGGCCGTTCCGACCGCTGCGAGGAGCTGCTCCTTACCGCAGCTCCTCCTTTCGCCGTCAGCGTTGACGTCATGCCGTTACCAGCGTGAGGCGGGCTCTTCACGTAGTCACTCACGTGACTCCGAAGTAAAATTTGTATAAAGGATTCCCTGGATGATGTTGGTTCTACGTGAAGCAGTGGTCATTACTGAACAGGAAGTATCCTGACAGGTTGCATCATGGCCTGGTATGGCAGTTCCAAAGCACAGGGATGCAAGTGGCTGCAGAGTGCAGCAGACTCATCTCAGTCCATCGCGAGCACAGCCTTCCCCTCAGGTGTGGAAAAAGCCTGGTGTGGGAAGGAACTGCAGACGTTGGTTCACACTGAAGATCTGAAGAAGGATCACGACTCAAAACGTCACCTATTCCTTTTCTCCAGAGATGCTGCCTGACCCGCTCAGTAGCTCCAGCATTTTGTGTTCACCAACATGAGGTGCTGCCGTAAGAAGGTGGCAATGATAGGGAATTGAGGAATGCTGTGGAACAGAGGGATCTAGGAATAACTGTGCATAGTTCCCTGAAGGTGGAATCGCATGTAGATAGGGTGGTAAAGAAAGCCTTTGGTGTGCTGGCCTTTATAAATCAGAGCATTGAATATAGGAGTAGGGAAGTAATGTTAAAATTGTACAAGGCATTGGTAAGACCAATTCTGGAGTATGGTGTACAATTTTGGTCGCCTAGTTATAGGAAGGATGTCAACAAAATAGAGAGAGTACAGAGGAGATTTACTAGAATGTTGCCAGGGTTCCAGCAACTATGTTACAAAGAAAGGTTGAACAAGTTAGGTCTTTATTCTTTGGAGCGCAGAAGGTTAAGGGGGGACTTGATTGAGGTCTTTAAAATGATGAAAGGGATAGACAGAATTGACGTGGATATGTTTTTCCCATTGAGGGTAGGGAAGATTCAAACAAGAGGGCATGACATGAGAATTAAGGGACAGAAGTTTAGGGGTAATGTGAGGGGGAACTTCTTTACTCAGAGGGTGGTGGCTGTGTGGAATGAGCTTCCAGCAGAAGTGGTGGAGGCAGGATCAATTTTAACATTTAAAAGAAAAGTGGATAGGTATATGGACGTGAAGGGAATGGAGGGGTATGGTCTGAGTGCAGGTAGATGGGACTAGGGGAAAACAAATGGTCGGCACGGACTGGAAGGGCCGAGAGGGCCTGTTTCCGTGCTGTAATTGTTATATGGTTATATGGTTATATGATCATCAAGGATCCCTACCATCCGGCCATGCCCACTTCTCACTGCTATCATTCAGTAGGAGGTACAGAAGCCTAAAGTTGCACAGCCTCAGATTCTGGAACAGCCAACCATTTGGTTCTTGAGCTGAACTCATCTGAACAATCCTTAATACCACCTCAGCAACGGAACTGTACAGACCCAGTCTTGCATGACTAATGACTCGTTCTCTAATTGTGTGGTGCACTAATGTCTCGTCTTTTTCTTTGTTATGTCTTGCATCATTATGTACGAGTTATGTAGTTAAGACATAAATAATCTGCCTGAAATAGCAGGGGGACTGTGGGTCAAAGGAGGAATTGAGTGAAATCCAGGTCAGTCGGGAAGTGGTGTTGGGTAAATTGAATAGATTAAAGGCCGATAAATCCCCAGGGCCAGATAGGCTGCATCCCAGAGTACTTAAGGAAGTAGCTCAGGAAATAGTGGATGCATTAGTGATAATCTTTCAAAACTCTTTAGATTCTGGAGTAGTTCCTGAGGATTGGCGGGTAGCAAATGTAACCCCTCTTTTTAAGAAGGGAGGGAGAGAGAAAACGGGGAATTACAGACCTGTTAGTCTAACATCGGTAGTGGGGAAACTGCTAGAGTCAGTTATTAAAGATGGGATAGCAGCACATTTGGAAAGTGGTGAAATCATTGGACAAAGTCAGCATGGATTTACAAAAGGTAAATCATGTCTGACGAATCTTGTGGAATTTTTCGAGGATGTAACTAGTAGCGTGGATAAGGGAGAACCAGTGGATGTGGTATATCTGGACTTCCAGAAGGCTTTCGACAAGGTCCCACATAAGAGATTAGTATACAAACTTAAAGCATACGGTATTAGGGGTTCAGTATTGATGTGGATAGAGAACTGGCTGGCAAACAGGAAGCAAAGAGTAGGAGTAAACGGGTCCTTTTCACAATGGCAGGCAGTAACTAGTGGGGTACCGCAGGGCTCAGTGCTGGGACCCCAGCTATTTACAATATATATTAATGATCTGGATGAGGGAATTGAAGGCAATATCTCCAAGTTTGCGGATGACACTAAGCTGGGGGGCAGTGTTCGCTGTGAGGAGGATGCTAGGAGACTGCACGGTGACTTGGATAGGCTGGGTGAGTGGGCAAATGTTTGGCAGATGCAGTATAATGTGGATAAATGTGAGGTTATCCACTTTGGTGGCAAAAACAGGAAAGCAGACTATTATTTAAATGGTGGCCGATTAGGAAAAGGGGAGATGCAGCGAGACCTGGGTGTCATGGTACACCAGTCATTGAAAGTAGGCATGCAGGTGCAGCAGGCAGTGAAAAAAGCGAATGGTATGTTAGCTTTCATAGCAAAAGGATTTGAGTACAGGAGCAGGGAGGTTCTACTTCAGTTGTACAGGGTCTTGGTGAGACCACACCTGGAGTATTGCGTGCAGTTTTGGTCTCCAAATCTGAGGAAGGACATTATTGCCATAGAGGGAGTGCAGAGAAGGTTCACCAGACTGATTCCTGGGATGTCAGGACTGTCTTATGAAGAAAGACTGGATAGACTCGGTTTATACTCTCTGGAATTTAGGAGATTAAGAGGGGATCTTATAGAAACTTACAAAATTCTTAAGGGGTTGGACAGGCTAGATGCAGGAAGATTGTTCCCGATGTTGGGGAAGTCCAGGACAAGGGGTCACAGCTTAAGGATAAGGGGAAAATCCTTTAAGACCGAGATGAGAAAGACTTTCTTCACACAGAGAGTGGTGAGTCTCTGGAACTCTCTGCCACAGAGGGTAGTTGAGGCCAGTTCATTGGCTATATTTAAGAGTGAGTTGGATGTGGCCCTTGTGGCTAAGGGGATCAGAGGGTATGGAGAGAAGGCAGGTACGGGATACTGAGTTGGATGATCAGCCATGATCATATTGAATGGCGGTGCAGGCTCGAAGGGCTGAATGGCCTACTCCTGCACCTAATTTCTATGTTTCTATGTTTCTATGTATAAATTTGTGTTTTGTGTGCTGCCTGGGTCTGTGTGCCTGCAATGTACCTGCACCTCACTGTACCTGCGCATACAAACAACCAACTCTACTCAACTTGACATGGCTTGCAGGTCGTCGCGAGTGGAATGTTGTGAATAGAAACACAAAGAGTTCAAACTATTCCTCTTGGCAATAAGAAACAGGGATGGAAGATTCCCAGAGACTTAAGAGACTATAGATGCTGGAATCCTGAGCAAAAAAACACACTGCGGGGGGAACTTAGTAGGTCAGGCAGCATCTGTGGAGGGTAATGGATAAATATGTTTCAGGTCTGGATCCTTCTGGGATAGACATAAAAAACTGGAGTGACTCAGGAGAAGGATCTCTGGAGAAGGGTCTCGACCCGAAACGTTACCCATTCAGAGATGCTGCCTATCCCACTGAGTTACTCCAGCTTTTTGTGTCTATCTTCGGTTTAAACCAGCATCTGCAGTTCCTTCTTACACATTCCTTCTTCGTAGGACCTGACCCACATTTAAATCCTGCTATTAATGCCCAGATTGAAACAGCCATCTAAGGAAATTCACAGGAACGTCTTCATTCCTGGCACAGATCGCAGAAGTCGAATCCCTCAATTCTTGGAAGTTACATATTTACTACTTGAAGCTCGAAATTAAATTGTGAAATTTGCACTGATGTATTGCAGATACACAATGGAACCAGACAGAGCTGGTGAAGGAGCAGCCTGGTATTGAATGCACAATCAGAAAGCTATCAAATGATGCACCTGCAAAGGGAAATACTTTGAAAATCACATGAAATGAACCTTTTGCGCAGTTACATTTAAAATTCCCCAGATCTTATTGTGCATTTGAGATGGGCAACACTAACACATAAAGCCTGGTGATGAAATCAAAAAAGTGCAGATTGTTAGAAATCTGAGGTTAAAGCAAAAAGGGTTGGAAATATTCAGTAAGTCAGGCAGGAACTGCGGGATGAGAAACGGATTGAATTATACTGTATGTAAAAAAACATTCAACTGTGATTCACTTAGCATCAATGCTATGGACTGGGATATACGCACCACTGTTAATGGAGAAGGACACATGCCCTGCTGTTAATAGACTGGGATATATGCCACACTGTTAATCAAGTACTGTAGCTTCCCAGAGGGTTGAGACTTCCAAGTGAAAGTGGATGCCTGAAAATCCAGGACAGTCCCAAGACAACAGCGCTCGTGTGTTAGACTCCTTGAGGGATCTGGAGAGGGAGGGCAAATCTCTGTAGTCTTCCCAGATGCTGAACCTATGTCAGGTTAACTTGGAACAGGTCCAGTGAGTCTACCGACGTTAATGGAGGAAATTGGCTGGAGACAGCAGGGTGAATGCAAGTTAATTTCCTTATCTTGAAGTTAATTGTGTTGATTTAAATGTAGTTAATACTTTTAATTGCTCCCCGGTGTTCAACTTTTTCTATGAAATGTATTTGCTCGGTACCGTTTCTTTAATTGTTTTCCTTGTTTTTGCAGATATTCACAGTCACTCTATATATTTGACAGTTTTGCCAGTCAAACCTGAGTTGAAGAAGGGTTTAAAAGGAATTCTGGAGACAGGGTGTGTCCGTTTTAATTGGGAGGTCCCTATGCTATTTTCTCGGCTTCATTGATCTGCTAGAAAGTCACACACAGACACGCTTTAGGTAAGCACTGGCTTCAAGTGCAGACAATCATTGGCTTCAGATAGCAGATAGACAATAGACAATAGGCAATAGGTGCAGGAGTAGGCTATTTGGCCCTTCGAGCCAGCACCGCCATTCAATGTGATCATGGCTGATCATCCCCAATCAGTACCCCGTTCCTGCCTTTTCCCCATATCCCCTGATTCCGCTATCTTTAAGAGCCCTATCTATCTCTCTCTTGAAAGCATCCAGAGAACCGACCTCCACCGCCCTCTGAGGCAGAGAATTCCGCAGACTCACCACTCTCTGTGAGAAAGAGTGTTTCCTCGTCTCCGTTCTAAATGGCTTACCCCTTATTCTTAAACTGTGGCCCCAGATAAGCCACCAATTTGCAGAAGATCCAAGGCATTAGCCTCTGCACAGGTTTGGGTTGATTGAGCCATTAGGAGTTGGCATTGTTCATCAATAAAAGATACAAATTATTTTTCACTCATCCATCCTGAATATCTCCTTCATGTACTCTTTGAAAGCAGTGTCTGCTTCCTATGTCCCCAAATGAGGCAGTCAACCAACATCCAAAAGCCTGAAGATCTCCTTCAAGCCTTAAGTCAATTTTCCTAATTGTTTTTTCATGAAAATCAAGTCACTCGGAAACCCCAAGTGCCCAAGCTGGTGCATGACTGTCAGCAGATTATGTCAGTACTTTAGTGATTAATGGAACTACGGGGTGACCTTTTAAGCCAGACTTTCAAACCATATTTTTAAAAAATGTCACAAAATATTAGCGACAAGAGGTATAGTTCTTTTTTTAATGTATCTCAAATTGGAGTGCACAAGCTGCAGTTATTGTGTGCGAAATAATCCAAGTGCTCAAGATTGAATATCTTTTAAGTGGATAAGATCGTTGTAAATGCAAGCATTTTATTTTCCATCAATCCCCCATATTCTGCTAATTAAGACTCTCATTGTCAGCAAGCAGAACACTGAGGACATTAAACAGACAATAGACAACAGGTGCAGGAGTAGGCCATTCGGCCCTTCAAGCCTGCACCGCCATTCAATGTGATCATGGCTGAACGTCCACAATCAGTACCCCGTTCCTGCCTTCTACCCAATATCCCCTGACTCCGCTATCTTTAATTTCCCTATCTTGCTCATTCTTGAAAGTATCCAGACAACTGTTCCTGAGCACAGCTCAGGAACAGGCCCTTCAGTCCACAATGTATGTGCCAAACATATTGCCAAACTAAATTAATCCCTTCTGCCTGCACGTGATCCATATCCCTTCATTTTCTGCATATTCATGTGCCTATCTAGAGTTTTAAATGGCACTATCATATCAGTTTCCACCCTGGCAGCATGTTCCTGTCAACTAGCACTCTCTATGTAAAAAGGTTCTTACCCTTTCTATACCTTTCGTAATTTTGTAAACTTCTATCAGGTCTCCCCTCAGCCTCTGAAGCCTCAGAGATACAAAATTTGTCCAACTTCTCCTTATTGTTAGTACCTGCTAATCCAGGCAACATTCTGGTAAGCATCTTCTGCACCCTCAGTCTGACAGTGAGAGAAACAAAGCAGGTCAAGTCAAGTCACATTTAGTTATATAGCACATATAAAAAACAACCCTTGTTGACCAAAGTGCTTTACATTTGTTATAAGAGTAGCATACACAAGCAGGCTAGATACATATATACTAATAGCCCTCGCTCAGAGGACGTCGGGAAAGGCTTGGGAGAACAGATGCGTTTTTAGACTAGACTTAAAGGAGTCGATGGAGGGGACAGTTCTGATGGGGAGAGGGATACTGTTCCACAGTCTAGGAGCTGCAACCGCAAAGGTGTGTCTCCCCTGAGCTTATGCCTAGACCGCGGGACATTCAGCAACCCCAAGTCGGCCGATCTGAGGGACCTGGAGGTGGTGTGGTGGGTGAGAAGACTTTTAATGTAGGTGGGTGCAAGCCCACTGAGGGCTTTGTAGACAAAGAGGAGGGTCTTGAAATGTATTCGGAACCGCACAGGGAGCCAGTGGAGAGAGGCCAGGATCGGGGTGATGTGGTCCCTTTTTCGGGTGCCCGTCAGGAGTCTCGCTGCGGCGTTTTGGACCAGTTACAGTCAAATGCGTAAAAGTGGGATTAGTGTAAATGGGTAGTATAGATAGCAAACAAAGCAGGTTTCCATATCTTTATTTTGTCTGGAGCAATATGAAACTTCATTATGTTACTTTAGATGTTATATGAAAGACATTCTTGCCATAGAGGGGGTACAGAGAAGGTTCACCAGACTGATTTCTGGGTTAGCAGGACTTTCATACGAGGAAAGACTGGATAGGCTCGGCTTGTACACGCTAGAATTTAGAAGATTGAGGGGGGAATCTTATAGAAACGTACAAAATTCTTAAGGGGTTGGACAGGCAAGATGCAGGAAGATTGTTCCCGATGTTGGGGAAGTCCAGAACAAGGGGTCACAGTTTAAGGATAAGGGGGAAGTCTTTTAGGACCGAGATGAGAAAAACATTTTTCACACAGAGAGTGGTGAGTCTCTGGAATTCTCTGCCACAGAAGGTAGTTGAGGCCAGTTCATTGGCTATATTTAAGAGGGAGTTAGATGTGGCCCTTGTGGCTAAATGGATCAGGGGGAATGGAGGGAAGGCAGGTACGGGATACTGAGTTGAATGATCAGCCATGATCATATTGAATGGCAGTACAGGCTCGAAGGGCCGAATTGCCTGCTCCTGCACCTAATTTCTATGTTTCTATGTCTATATGTAGCAGATCTGAACACTTCTTCAAAATGTTATTGATGATGCTTTGCAGAGTGGAAAGTGTGAGCGATAAAAGCTGCTCTTCAGGTTAGATATCTTGCTTAACGAAAAGCAAGAGCTATTAATAATTTGAATGCTTGAAGTGCCGCAAAATGCTTCTGGTCCTTGGTGATTGCAACTTTGCCTCCACTTCAAATCAACCAAGAACCCAGCGCCTGCGGCAAGCACTGAGTGAAATCCCGAGGTCAAAATCATCACTTTGCAAAAGGTTACAGTAAATGATCTCATCTTGAAATTCATTTCATTTAGTGATATTTTTTCGTTGGCAGCGACTTTTGATGATTTTATAGTAACGCAGCAATAGGTGTAAATAAAGGCTCCACACAGCAATAAATCTTCAAATTCTCTTGATATTAAAATGTAAACTGGATAGTCTCAGAGTCTATTGCTGCCTTGAACAAACATTCAGTAGGTAGTACATTGAACATAGAACATAGAAACATAGAAAATAGGTGCAGAAGTAGGCCATTCGGCCCTTCGAGCCAGCTTCGACATTCAATATGATCATGGCTGATCATCCAAAATCAGTACCCCGTTCATGCTTTCTCCACATATCCCATGACTACAAGCGTGCCATCCACAGTGTACAGAGACATGATACAGAGAATAATATTTAGTGCAAGATAAAGTCCAATCAAAGATAGTCCAAGGGTCTGCGATGAGGTAGAAAGTAGCTCAAGACTGCTCTATAGTTGTTTGTAGGAGGGTTCAGTTGCTTGATCACTATTCCTGAATTTGTAGGTGTGCGTTTTCACACTTCTATGTCTTTTGCCCGATGGGAGAGGGGAGAAGGAGCGACCGCGGTACGAGTCATCCTTGATTATCCTGGTGACCTTGTTGATGCAACGTTCAGTATAAATGGAGTCTCCTGCTTCTTCTTGCGTATGGCGTGCACAGCCTAAAGTTGCAGAACAACGCGTTCTATTTGATCTTATTTGATTGTGCACGGCAGGTTGATTGCATTCGTTGAAACAGGGCGGACCACGTGAAGGTCGCATTCTCCCACCCCATAAATGGAGTCAATGAAAGGTAGGTTGGTTTGTGTGATGTCTGGGCTGTGTCCACAATTCTTGACAATTTCTTGATGTCTTGGTTGGAGCTGTTCCCAAACCGTGCTGGGATGCATCCTGATAAAATGCTTTCTACAGCGCATCTGTAGAAGTTGGGGACATATCGAACTTCCTAAGCCTTCTAAGGAAGAAGAGGCGTTGGTGTTGGAAACATCAGGAATCTGGAAGGAAGGTAGGTTTAGATTTTTCATTCCCATTCACTGAAAAATATATTATATTGTGCAACAAGTAAAAAAAGAGTGAAAAAAATCTACCCTTTGTTAGTCTGAAGAAGGTTCTCAACCCGAAACATCACCTATCCCTTCTCTCCAGCGATGCTGCCTGTCCCGCTGAGTTACTCCAGCATTTTATGTCTATCTTAAACCAACATCTGCAGTTCCTTCCTATACATTTCATCTGCTATTTGGTAGTAATAGAAGTAATATTCAATTGTTCAAAGCATCTGCTGGTCCCACCAAAGTCCCCAGGCTACTGGATAATCTGAGTTTTACAGGATGGAACTAAAATGTTGACCTTTATTGTAAGACAGATGGGATATAAAAGTAAAGGCTTATTACAAATGTATAGAATGCTGGCGCACCCTTGCCTGGAGTACTGCATATGAGTTTGGTCTCCTTATTAAGGAAGACAGGCAGCAAAAGCTCATTCATTTATTTCTTACAATGAACCTTGGTCCCTCATGTAACAAAAATCTATCAACCTTTGTACTGAAGTATCCATTAGTAGCCAGCTTCAGCTGCTTTTGGGAACGGGGGTTGGGGAGGGGAGCAGGGATGGGGTGGGATGGGGGTAGATCTCTGCATTCCTTCTGCCCAGCGTGTAAGAGCCTCTTGACTTCACCAACAATGGACTGTCTCCATCCTTAAACTCGGTCCCCTTACTGCAGATTCTCCCCTCAATGGGTGGGTGGAGAGCAAATCATCTTGAATGCTTCAATTAGATATTTTTCCATACTTGAAATACAAACCTAGTCTGTCCAAATTGACAAACCCTTTCAGTCCAAATCTCACTAAGGTTAACCTATACTATACCCCTGTTGTTCATATCTATTGTGAAAAGATAATCCCTTTGAAAAACTAAGGAACATAGAAATTATGTTTAGTATGTTTACATTAACAATGAGCCTTCACACCATAACCAATATCCAAAGTTTAATGAATATGTACAACTGAAATTTCACATCGGGAGAGTTTATGTCTCAACGTCGAGGAAGGAGGCAAATAAAATGTGATTTAATGTAACTTAGGGACAGCTTCACGCTGGACTTTATTCGTGCTGCCTCATTTGCACATAAATTTGATTTTGAATAGTCTGAATTTGAAGCTCCCGGTGACTCACAACCTCAGAATTCTCCCTTCGTCCTTTGTGCTGTTAATACTTTGTGGCACTTGCTGATATACCTAATAACAGGCTTTTCAGATGAGCAATCTCAGGAGTAAGTGACCAGAAGAAAGGCTTTTCAATATCAAATTGAACAACCTTGGGCAACTCACCTTCTCCGTTCGTATCAGAATTGGCAAAACCCACTATCCTTCTATAATATTGGCTCAGCTTTTCTCTCTCCATTGTTGCTGCCGGATTTGCTGAGCATTTCCATTTGTCCAAACAATATTGAAGTAGGCCATTCATCCCATCAAGTCTATGCCAACTCTCAGAACAATCTCGTCAATCCCTTTTCACCACCGTCCCTTCCAGCGGGTGGCACCAGCAATGGCTGCCTCGCTAACAGTCTGCCTGTTCCATCCTTGTTGTTTTAATAATATGTGTTAAATCTATGTTTTTTGGTGTCCTTTAGTTTGTTTTATGTGTGGGTGGGGCAGGGGTGTTGGGGGAAACTTTTTTTAAATCTCTTACTTTGACGGAGATACAATTTTCTTTCCGTATCGTATCTTCGTCTGCACTACGGCCTTACATCGAGGAGTTGGAGACTTTTGCTGGAGACCGACTTTGGGAGCTCCAACCGTAGAAGCTTCGACTGCCCCAACGTGGGAGCTTCGATCGCCCCGACGCGGGAGAATAAAGATGAAGAAAATTGGACCTTATTGCCTTCCATCACAGTGAAGAATGTGGGGAATCCACTGTGGTGGATGTTTAGGTTAACATTTATATAGGTGTGTGCCTTGTTGCTTTTTTTTAGTATGGCTGTATGGTAATTCACATATCACTGTACCTTAATTGGTACACGTGACTTTTGAAACCTTTGAAGCCTTTGAGACCCTATCCATATCCATGACCCATTCTCGCAATCTATTTGCTCATCCATGCCCATTAACAACACCGTAAAGGGCCTGTCCTACCAGCATGCGATTGCATGCGTCTAGCACGATCAAACCACGTGGTGGCTTGAGCCGTGCAGCCTTGCGGGGCCGGATCCATTTCGAACCACAGAGGCGTATGGAGTTGTGCGGGGCTGGTCCCGACATCATACTCACCACTCAGTTGGGCAGGAGGCGGGCCAAGTGAATTTGGACGTCGTACGGCGTCTGGCGGTGATGTCATCACATAATGGCACGCCGGGCAGTGACGTCATCGCGTAATGCTACGCGCTGCGTACGGCGTCATGACGGTGCGTATGACCTCGAGACGTTGCGTACGACCTCGATGCGGCTGCGGGCCTGTCGGCCGTTGCCGCGCGGGATTTTGAACACTGTCAGTTTTTTGGAGCCCCGCGCGATGTCGGGACCAGCCCCGCACAACTCCATACACCTCCGGCGATTGAAATGGAACGCCGCGGGACCAGCCCCACGAGGCCGTACGGCTCAAGCGACCACGTTTGGTTGCGCTCACCGCATGCAGTCGCATGCTGGTGGGACAGGCCCTTAATTCTCTCACTAGTGATCTAACCTAGGAGTCATTTACATCAGCCAATTAACCTACCAAACAGTATGTTTAGTTTCAAAGTCAAAGTGAAATTTATTTGTCACATGTACCAACTAAGGTGCAGTGAAATGAATTTGCCAGCAGCGATACACTAAAAAAAGAACACACAATACACAAGACAATTTAACACAAACATCCAGCACAGCATTCTTCACTGTGGTGAAAGGCATCAAAGTTTAGTCAGTCCTCCTCCTTTGTTCATCCGTGGTCGGGGCAATGAACCCTCCGCAGTCGCCGCTATGGATGGCCGGATATAGAGGCCCACTTGTCGGGATGTTTTAAACTCCGACGTCGGGACAGTCGAACACATTCCGCGGCTTGGAGTGCCCGAATCGGCCACTTTCCTCCAGGGAGGCCGCGGCTTCAGGATGTTATAAGCCGCAGGCCGGCGGTCGGAGCTCTTCTCCGGCGATCCCCGGCAAGGGATCCCAGGTTCCGGATGGTAAGACCACGCCACGCCCGCGGCTAGAAGCTCCTCAGACCACAGCCCCATGACGCCAAAGTTGCCAGGCCAGCGATCTGAGCACTCCTCTCTGGCGACCCCAGCCAAGGGTTCGCCCTCGCTCCGCGATGGAAAAGTCCACGCTCCGCCCGCTGCTGAAGCTCTGGTCCCGAATCCGGGAAAGGCCGCTCTGATCCATGCTATTAGGCCGCAAGAGGGGAGGCAGAGAAGCGACATGGAAAAAGTCGCCTCTCCGTTGAGGGTGACTGAAGAACGGTTTCCGCCTTTTCCTCTCCACCACTCCCCACATAAGACACACCGAGAGACACCCAAAACAAACATTTAGACATCACAAAAAAAGTCAAATTAACGAACACACTGCTGGCAGGACTGCCGAATCACAGCCCCCAACCCCAACTTAGTTTAGGGACACATCATGGAAACATGTCCTTCGGGCCACCAAGTCTACACGGACCATTGATTACCTATTCACAGGAGTTGTATGTTATCCCACTTTCACATCTACTCCTACACACTAGGGGCAATTTACAGATGCCAATTAGCCTACAAACCTAAACGACTTTGGAAAGAGGGAGGACACCCATGTAGTCACATGGGAAATCATGCAAATTCCACACAGACAGCACCCAAGATCAGGGTCGAACAAGGGTCTCTGATGCTGTGAGAACAATACCTACAGTGCCATAACTCCACGTATCCTAGCTTTTACATTCTTTTGCTCTCTACCTGCCCACATTAACCTGTCAATCAGCTAAGATCGCAGTTTTATTGCCATGTAACACTTGTCTTACCATATCAGAGATTTTGTTCTATGCAATGCTCTCTTGTTTTGTCTAATTCCAAGTTCTGACAAATAGTCTTTAACATTTATTCTGCTTCTGTCTCTCTCCCCACAGTTGCTGCCTGACCAGCTTTCTGTTTTTCTTTCAGATTTTCTGTATCCGCTGTTTTTTTAATTCATCAAATGACTTTTAGAGACAAAGATTAGCTGCACCGAAGCTTAATTTCATTTGATGATACAGTCAGTACAGAATTTATTAATAGATTTTTCATAGAATCATAGAAAATAGGTGCAGGAGTAGGCCATTCGGCCCTTCGAGCCTGCACCGCCTTTCAATATGATCATGGCTGATCAGCCAACTCAGTATCCTGTACCTCTCCATACCCCCTGATCCCCTTAGCCACAAGGGCCACATCTAACTCCCTCTTAAATATAGCCAATGAACTGGCCTCAACTACCTTCTGTGGCAGAGAATTCCACAGACTCACCACTTGTCATGTTTTAGGATCAACAGAACGCAATCTCAAAAACTACAGAGTGGCACGGTGGTATAATGGTAGAGTTACTGCCTTACAGCACCAGATGCCCAGGTTTGATCCTGACTACAG
This sequence comes from Okamejei kenojei, assembly GCA_035221665.1. Taxonomy (NCBI): domain Eukaryota; kingdom Metazoa; phylum Chordata; class Chondrichthyes; order Rajiformes; family Rajidae; genus Okamejei; species Okamejei kenojei. The sequence goes on along the minus strand of CM069136.1, from coordinate 112,684,478 downwards.
GTGCTGTCTGGATGGACTTTGTACATTCTCCCCGTGACCTGTGTGGGTTTTACCCAAGATCTTCGGCTTCCTCCCATTCTCCAAAGACATACAGGTTTGTAGATTAATTGGCTTGGTATAAATGTAAAATTGTCCCTAGTGTGTGTAGGGTAGTGTTAATGTGCGGGGATCGCTGGTTGGTGTGGGCTCGGTGGGCCAAAGAGCCTGATTCCGCGCTGTATGGCTAAACTAAATAGTCTGCAGACCAGTCAGCATCCATATTACTTGCAACTTGTTTTTGTTGACCCAATAACAAAGATTCCAAAACATTACTATTTACATTCATCATGTTCTTTGGTGAACAGACTCTGAAGGGGCTTGGGAGGATGATTCCCCTAGTGACTGAGGGGGCAGAGTTTCAGAATAAAGGGGTCACCCATTTAAGACAGAGATGAAGAACATCTCCTCTCAGAGGACCGTGCATGCTTACAATTCTCTACCTGAGTGAGCTGTGCAGTTGGATGCATTGTACACATTCAAGGATGAATCGGTAAGATTATTGGGCCAGAATGGAACTATGATGGGAACAAATAGGGAATGGAAGTGAGATCAATAATCAGATCGGCTGTGATCATAGACAAGGTCAAAGGGCCCGAGGCATCTTTTGCTCTTTTTTATGATTTTGTATCCATCACAGATCTCAGTCCACAGAGAGCAGCAACAACTTGCATTCTTATATCATCTGATGTGAGACCTAGCAACCTGATAAATGGGACAGAATTGGAGGCATGCAAAGAGTTGCAATGTGAAGAAAAGTACAGAGGCAGTGAGAAAGAGACATGGTGGATCATAACATAATCTTGAGAATTAAAGCAAGAACTAAACCAGGCTGAATCATTAGGGGCAAGTGTATGAATGCAAACTGGTGTAAGTCAGGTCCTGGGCAGTAGAGCATTGAATGACCTCAAACAAAGGGCTGGCACAGTGGCGCAGTGGTAGAACTGCTTTATGCCCCTGTCCCACTTAGGAAACCTGAACGGAAACATCTGGAGACTTTGCGCCCCACCCAAGGTTTCCGTCAGGCTCCCGGAGGTTTTTTCAATTTTTTGAAATAATCGCCGGAACATGGAAGAAGCGGAAACCACTTTCAACCATTAGGGAGACTGACAAAAACCGCTGGGAACCTCCGGGAACCGCACGGGAACCTTGGGTGGGGCGCAAAGTCTCCAGAGGTTTCCGTTCAGGTTTCCTAAGTGGGACAGGGGCATTACAGTGCCATAGACCTGGTTTCGATCCTAACAAGGGGTGCTGTCTGTATGGAGCTTGTAAGTTCTCCCTGTGACCACGTGGGCTTACTCCGGGTGCTCTGGTTTCCTCCCGCACGCCTAAAACCTACAGGTTTGTAGATGAATTGGATTTGGTAAAATTGTTACGAGTGTATAGGATAGTGATAGGGTAAGAGGTGAGTGCTGGTCGGCGTAGACACGGTGGACCGTAGAGCCCGTTTATGCGCTGTATCTCTAAAGTCTAAGGTAAAGTCAAAGAGATTAATATAAGGCACACACTAACTTGTAGTGTGCTGAAATAGTCATGTTTAGAGGAACAAAAGTGTGGATAAGAAATAGACAAGCCTAAACAGGATCCGTCACTGAATGGTCTCTGTACTGGAACTTCTAAGATGCTTTTAGTTCAAATAGATAAATTAATTAACAGAACAAAGCAGGACCAAAGGTTGTGTGGAATTATCTTACACATTATTCAATACATTACTTATGACAAAACATCAAATGTAAATTCATGAATTTATTTGATTGAAACTCCATATGGATATAATCATTCATCACAAAATGACCTTAGATTCAAACATGAAACAGAGATTGAAAAGTATTAATAATAATCTATCTACAGATATTATAAGCCACAGACCAAGCCAATTGATTTCATTGAAATCACAAAGATTATGGTAGAAATAGGTCAAAAGATGTTTTTTTAAAGAAAGTGTTTATATTTGTTCCAGGAAAGTCAAAATGATCAAAGCTATCCACAGGATATAAATAATCTGAACATGCAAGGCATCCTCTGAAACTGCTGGAAAGGCCCAAGTACACTGTGACATTATTCATTATTTTGTCCACACTCAGTCTGTATGAAATCTTTTTGAATCTAATTCTTTTTAAGTTTATGTGAAGCTCTTGAGAGATTAAAAACAAACTGTGGGTTCTCATTTGTTATAAAATGCTGCACATTGAAGAAAAATAAATCAAAGAAAATCAATTTTGATTCAAGAGTCATTTTTTGCCTATATTTTGAATAATTTTGCATAACATTAGAACATAACAAACAATACCAGCAGTGGGCACCAAGCCCCTCATACTTGTTCTAATACTCAGTCAAAATACCTCAGCCATCTATACTGATGCCATAGGACAGGAAGGTGGTGCACCTGGTCGAGCTTCTGTCTCACGGTGCCCATGACCCAGGTTCAATCCTGACTTCAGGTACATTCTGTGTGGAGTTTGCATGTTCTCCCTGTAACTACATGAGTTTCCTCCGGGCGCTCCAGTTTCCTCCCACATCCCAAAGATGTGCAGGTTGTAGGTTAATTGGCCTCTGTAAGTTGCCCCTAGTGTGTAGGGTGAATACGAAAATGGGATAACTTAGAACTAGTTGAATGGGTGACCAATGGTCGGTGTGAACTTGG
>CM069136.1:112656798-112676798 GCA_035221665.1 Okamejei kenojei | reverse complement strand
ACCATTGTGAAACAGGAAAATTATTATGAAAAGTATTACGTTTTCCGATATTAACAATAATACCAGAACGCAACCTTCGGACTATTCAAGAACAGACATTCAGTTGTCTAGGTGGTGAGATCTATTCCATCTGATGAGCCTCCTCTTGCGAAGTGCTCAACTCAGAATTATTGATTGACCAACAGCTCAGTCTCAGTCAGGGTCACCAGCATTAGTTGAAATTTCTGAACAATGGGATCTCAGAAAGCTGCATCTTAGCAGGAAGCACAAGGGATGGAAGTGATAGAAGAAGCTGTGCTTGAATAGCAATCACAGTCTTGGCATCAGGCAACACTAACCACGGGGTACAGTGGAAATACTCAGCAGGTCGGGAGCATCATTGCAGAGAAAAGATGGTTAACAGTGCAGGTTGATGAAATTAGATCAGAACAAGAGAAATGTGTGACATGAAATGTGCTTTGACTTCCAAGAAAAGGGGAAGGGTGGAAATAAAAACAAGGTTGATACTGTGGGTGGGGCCCAACAGAGACTGGACATCAAGGGGTGGCATTGAGGGAAAGTGGTGAAGCCTTGTTAATCACAACTCTGGAGGCAGATGATTTGCAATTAACAACTGGTTTGGGGAGGGGGGGGGGCGAATAAAATGAAATAAATGCTGAACTGTGACATACAAAACATTGGAGAAGCAAAATACTGCATGGGCCAGAAATCCTGAAATAATAAAGAATGCTGGAAATACCCAATGTGCCAGGCATCATCCGTGAAGGGATAAATTGAGTTAATGTGTTGCTATGATGAACATTCATCAGAACAAGCCAGTTATTTTACAAAGGCTTGGCATACTTCTGTGTTTGAAAGTGAATAAAGGTGAGCTGAAAAAGAAAAAAACATGTGATCAGCTCTACAGAGTTGCAACTGTAAAAGTCATATGCCTATGCAAAAGTCTCTTGAAAGCCACTACCACCCCCAACAGCATGTTCCAGGCACTCACCACCTTCTGTGTAAAAAAACTTGTCAAGCTCATCTGCCTTAAACTTTCTTTGGGTCTGAAGAAGGGTTTTGGCCCGAAACGTTGCCTATCTCCTTCGCTGCTGCACCCGCTGAGTTTCTCCAGCCTTTTGTGTACCCTGCCTTAAACTTTGCTCCTCTCACCTTAAAGCTATGCCCTATAGTATTTGATTTTTCCATCCTGAGAAAAGGGTTCTGACTGCCTACCCTATCTAAGCCGCTCATCATTTTATACACTTCTCCCAGGTCTCCCGGCAACCTCCATAGAAAACAATCCAAGTCTGTCCAACCACTCCCTGGAGCTAAACCCCCCTAATCTAGGCATCACTCTACCTTCTCTGCACAAAAACATTAGCTACTCTCAATTCCTCCAGACCTCACCTGTAGCAAGAGAAGACGCAACAAAATCCAAGGCTCCCACAATCTTCTCTTTTGCCTCTCTCAATAACCTGGGATAGATCCCATCAAGTCCTGGGGATTTATACAAATGGATGCTCGATGGTAAAAGCATACTCATAGGGCCCGTTTCTGTGTTCTTTGACCCTATGACTCCACACTCAAAAATGTAATTTACCTGAAGTTAATAGGAACCAAATTGTGGAAGCTGAGTGCTAACCATAGCCTCTAAACCTCACTATATACTTCGAGCATGCAACCTGGACAAATCACTGCAACCATCAACCTCATTTTAAATTGCATCAGAAAGAAAACCTAACTGCAACAACCTACTTTCAGCATCTGAAACCAAACTACTCAGCGCGCAGAATAAATAAGATATCAACTGACATCTGAATTTCTACTTGATGTTTCAAATTATTGTTCGAATCAAACATATTCATTTATCTGACTTGCGATTCTGCCTGATTGAAAATCAGCACTCATTTATATTTCAAGTTGCAGTCACACTAAGTGACTGATAGACGTTCCTGCCAAAATTGTAAATTAGAAGACAAAGTACCACAACTTGAGCTATTTATCTCAGCAGTCTGGCTGCTTTGGTATTTTTTATATTGAGCTAACATAAAACTTAATGTTACCCTCGAATTAGTTTTTGACTATTCTTCCACTGCTACTCGTTTACATAAATGTTGACCATTTTACCATTTTAATTACAGGTCCTCCACAGCTTACGAAGGTCTGATTTATGGTATATACAGCCTGTATATATGATAGAGCATTTGGGAGACCGGGGCTGCAAGCATTTTCTGTTGTGTGGGGACTCGGATTGGGACTGTATGTTCGACTTGCGAACTATTCAAGTTACAAGGAGTTCACAGTGCCGTAATCAGAAGACAATCAGAACAAAGAAACTCTCTCCTTTATCAATCTTAATACTAAATTATGTCAACCCAACAAAAAATATATAAGGTACACAAAAATGCTGGAGAAACTCAGCGGGTGGAGCGAAGGAAATAGGCAACGTTTCGGGCCGAAACCCTTCTTCAGACTGAATATATAATAAGATTGTGGGAGACATAGATAAAAAAGGATAGTCAAAATATTTTTCCCATGGATAAGATTATCCCCGGGGTAGGGAAGTCTAAAACTAAAGGCATAGGTTTAAGGGGAGACAGGAAAGATTGAAGAGGGACCTAAGGGGCAACGTTTTTACACAGAGGGCGCTGCATACATTGAACAGGCTGCCAGTGGTAGAGGTGGGTACATTTATGACATTCAGAAGACACTGAGACAGGTACATGGATGGGAATGGTTTGGAGGTTTATGGGCCAAGCAAGTGGGTTTAGCTCAGCTAGGCAATCTGTTTGGCATGGACAAATTAGGCTGAAGGACTCGTGTCTGTGTTATATAACTCTACAATTCTATGGCTACAAAATATGATCTTATCGACCTTATGGTGGGTTGGGGATGTAGAAGACTGGATGGTGTGCCATGGATTGGAGACAAGAACACACATGTTCAGGGCGGTGTTGCAGTTGAGGAATTCTTTGAAGTGCACCTTTTAGCAAGCGTTGACATCCTCTCTGTCCTTTGACAAGCTTTCTCGGTAATTCAGGAAGGTTGTGCCCTTGGATGCCAAGGCCATAGTTGGCCATGACAGGGCAAAAGAAGCCACACACATCATGGTTAGCAGTGGGTTGATAGATTTCCTAGGTCATCTCCAACCACTATCTGCTCGGATCACTAGTTCAGCTTCCAGGTGCCTGCAAACATGTTCCTTTACCGTTGAGGTCCGGTGGAGATGCCAATCCCAAAACACCTTGCATTTGCAATTAATTATCTCCTCGACCTCCTGCTCGGTTTCATCGAACTAGTCGTGTCATTATCTGGCCATGAAACCAAGAATCTCTTCACAGGTGCTAATTATATTGGACCTGAAGGCAATTCGGAAACTGCAGGAATTCTGCATCTCCTTTTGACTGGCGGTCACCAGGGTGATTGCAAGGCACTGATTTAGCAAAACTATCTTTACCAGCACCTCAAGACTGACATTGATTTTCTTGCCACAATGCTTCTGCTGCTGTATTACTCTGAGACTAGGTTTATGAAGATAAAATGGGTTAGCCAGTGCAACATCCATTGGTACCTGCCAATCTGCAGTGAAGCAGACACCTTTGTATCCATTGCTCGGGTAAGAGAACATAAAACAGAGAAAGGTAGAATAGTACAGCACAGGACTAGACCGTTCAGCCCACCAGATCTGCATTGACCTTGATGTTAAATCAAACCATATAACCATATAACCATATAACAATTACAGCACGGAAACAGGCCCTCTCGGCCCTTCCAGTCCATGCCGACCATTTGTTTTCCCCTAGTCCCATCTACCTGCACTCAGACCATACCCCTCCATTCCCTTCACGTCCATATACCTATCCACTTTACTCTTAAATGTTAAAATCGATCCTGCCTCCACCACTTCTGCTGGAAGCTCATTACACACAGCCACCACCCTCTGAGTAAAGAAGTTCCCCCTCACGTTACCCCTAAACTTCTGTCCCTTAATTCTCATGTCATGCCTCTTGTTTGAATCTTCCCTACCCTCAATGGGAAAAGCTTATCCACGTCAACTCTGTCTATCCCTTTCATCATTTTAAAGACCTCAATCAAGTCCCCCCTTAACCTTCTGCGCTCCAAAGAATAAAGACCTAACTTGTTCAACCTTTCTCTGTAACAGAGTTGCTGGAACCCTGCTTAGTTTGATCCCTGATGGGATCAAACTAATCAAACTAATCCATCAGCCAGTAGATGGTGCATATTACCTCTATTGCCTTCCTAGGATAGAAGTCCGGAGGAAGTGGCGGCGCTGCGTGGCAGCTGCGGTCACCTGCAGTCCGTCTGTTTTTTTCTTTTTTTTTGTCCTTTTGTATCTGTTTTTTAGTTAGAATTTTTTGGTTTATTAGGCTGTGTTTGTGTGTGGGGGGGGGGGGTGGGAGAGGGAGGGTGGGGAGAAAACAAGGTTTTAGTCTATCTCCCCTTCGGGGGGATGCGACCTTTTCTTGTCGTGTCCCCTGTCACCGTCTCCGTCTGTGCTGAGGCCTAATGGCGGAGCTGGTGGCCTCGGAGCTGTGGCGAGCGTTCAGAGCTCGGTGTTCCAGCGGCGGCGGCGGCGGCCCGGCTTCGGGGCTTCGGGGCTTCGGCGCTCCAGCAGTTGCTCCAGCGGGTGTTCCAGCAGCGGCCCGGCATTGGCGCTCCGGCGGCTCCGGCGGCTCTCCAGAGGCGGGGTGTTCCAGCGGCTCTCCAGCGGGTGTCCCGGCGGCGGCCCGGCTTCGGCGCTCCGGCGGCTTCGGCGGCTCTCCGGCGGCTCTCCAGCGGCTCTCCAGCGGGTGTTCCAGCGGCGGCCCGGTTTCGGCGCTCCGGCGGCTCCGGCGGGCTCTCCAGCGGCTCTCCAGCAGGTGCTCCCAGCGGCGGCCCGGCTGCGGCGCTCCAGCGGCTCTCCAGCGGCTCTCCAGCAGGTGCTCCAGCGGCGGCCCGGCTTCAGAGCTCCGGCGGCTCCCAGCGTTCCCGTGGTCGATCCTGACTGGGGGCTGTGGTGGTGTTCCGGCATTCCTGGCAACGGCGGCGGTGGCGGCCTGGCTCGGAGGCTCGGCCGCGGGCCTGGTGGACGATGACATCGAAGGCCTGGATTGCCCCAGTACAGAGGGGGAACAAGTAGGGGAAAATGACAAAGACCTTAAGACTTTTGCCTTCCACCACAGTGAGGAGGTGCTTGGTGAACTCACTGTGGTGGATGTTAAATTATGTGTTTATTGTGTGTTTTTGTTTTAATTTATTACATGTTATGACTGCAAGGTAACAAATTTCGTTCAGACCGAAAGGTCTGAATGACAATAAAGGAATCTGAATCTGAATCTGAATCTGAATCTGAATCTATTCATATATGTATCTAAACATCTCTTAAATGTTGTTCTTGTATCTGCCTCTACCTCCACCTCTCCTGATAGCGTGTTCTTGGCATTCACCACTCTCTGTGCAAAAAAAATTTGCCCTGCACATCTCCTCAAACCTTTCCCTTTCTCACCTTAAACCCGTGCCCTCCCTTGACATTTGCCGCCCTGCAAAAAGACTCTGACAATCTATATCTTTCATAATGTTATTTACTTCAATCAGCTCACTCCTCAGCCTCTGAAGCTCCAGAAAACAAAAAGCAAGTTTGTCCAATCTCACCTTGTAGCCAATGCACTCCTATCTCAGGAACATCCAAGTGAACCTCTACTGCACCCTCTCCAAAACCTCCACAATCTTCTTGAAGTGCGGTGGGTTAGTACTGCACGCCATTCTCCATATGTGGCTAATCAAAGTATTATACAGCTCCATTATAACATCCCAATTTTTTATACTAATTGCCCCCAACAAATGAGGCTAGCATGCCATATGCCTTCTTTACCTCCTTTGCCACTGTTTGGGAGTTACGGACTTGCACCTCCAGATTTCTCTGGTCACCAATGCTCCTATGGTCCTGCCATTTATTGTATACTTTCCTCTTGCATTTGACCTCCCAATATGCAACAATACGCACTCATCTGAATTAAACTCCACCTGCCATTTTTCTGCCTAACATTCCAAATGATCTATATCATGTTGTATCCTTTGACACTTTACATCGTTAGGGCGCAGAACTCCACCAATTTTCATGTCATGTGATGTTATAATCTAATACATGTTCCTGCCTGAATCAGAACTATTGCCATAAGCTCATAAGGCCATAATTGTTAAAGAGCAGAATTAGGCCATTTGTCCCAAACTCTGCCATTTAATCATGGCTGACCCCATTCTCCTGCCTTCTCATAACCCCTGACACCTGTACTAATCGATAATTTATCTATTTCTGTCTTAAAAATATCCATTCATTTGGCCTCCACAGCCTTCTGTGGCAAAGAATTCCACAGATTCACCACCCTCTGATTAAAGAAATTCCTCTTCATCTCCTTCCTAAAGGAATGTCCTTTAATTCTGAGGTTATGACCACTAGTCTTAGACTCTCCCACTAGTGGAAGCATCCTCCACAAATCCACTCTATCCAAGCCTTTCATTATTCAGTACGTTTCAATGAGGTTCCCCCTCATTCTTCTAAACTCCGGCAAGTACAGGCCCAGAGCCGTCAAATGCTCATCATATGTTAACCGACTCATTCCTGGGACCATTCTTTTAAATCTCCTCTGGACCCTTCCAGAGCAAGCACGTTTCCTCAGATATGATGCCCAAAATTGCTCACAATACTCCAAATGCGGCCTGACCAGTGCCTTATAGAGCCTCAGCATTACACCCCTGTTTTTGTATCCTAGCCCTCTTGAAATAAATGTGAGCATTGCATTTGCCTTCTTTACTACCGATTCAACTTGCAGAATAACTATTTGGGAATTCTACACCAGCACTCCCAAGACCATTTATCTCTGGATTTCTGGATTCTCTGCTCATTTATAAAATAGTCTATGCCTTTATTCAATTCAATTCAATTCAAATTTAATGTCATTGCACAGATACAAGTATGGGTACAACGAAATGCAGTTTAGTGTCAGTACGTAGTGATAGCAATGTTTAGATAAATGCAGATAAATAAATACAGATGTGGGAATCTATCGGCGGGGACTCCGAGTTCAGCAGTGCGATCGTGTTATTGTAGAAGCTACTCTCATCCTGCTGGTGCGGGACCTGAGGCTCCTGTACCGCCTCCCCGATGGTAGGAGGGCAAACAGTCCATGGTTAGGGTGGGAGGGGTCTTGATGATCTTCCCAGCCCGTCTCAGACACCGTTTTCGGTGGAGGGCATCCAAAGCCAGGGAGCGGGGCACCGATGAAGTGCTGGGCGGTTTTCACCCCTGACCCGTTGTAGTGCCTTCCTGTCTGCTACGGTGCAACTGCTGTACCAGACCTTAAAGCAGGTGTGTCAGGATGCTTTCGATGGTTACAGTGTAGAAGTTGGTCAGGATCTGGGGGGGGGACAGGTGGGCTTTTTTGAGCCTCCTCAGGAAATAAAGGCGCTGCTGCGCCTTTTTGACCAGCTTGGAGGTGTTGAGGGACCAGGACAGATCCTCCGAGATGTGTTACCCCGAGGAATATTGTAGTTGGAGACCCGCTCAACCTCAGTCCCGTTTTATGGATGGGGGGCTGTGTCTGCCCCCTCTGTTCTTCCTGAAGTCGACAATGATCTCCTTCGTCTTTTGGGAGTTTAAGGACGAGGTTGTTATTGGCACACCAGTGTTGTCAGGTGCTGACCTCTCCCTGTAGGCTGACTCGTCGTTATCGCTGATCAGTCCTACCACAGTGTGTGGTAGTCGGCAAATTTTATGATGGCGTTGGAGCTAAACTTAGGGATGCAGTCATGGGTGAGAGAAGAGGAGAGTAGAGGGGGACTGAGCACACAGCCCTGTGGCACGCAATCAGTGTTCAGTTTTATAGTGGAGGAGGTGGGTTGTTGATCCTAACAGACTGGGGTCTGTTAGTGAGGAAATCCAGTGTCCAATTGCAGAGGGAAGGGGTTTTGGAGATGCCAAGACCGCTGAGTTTGGTGATCAAGCTAGCGGGTATGACAGTGTTAAAGGCGGAACTGAAGTCGATGAAACAGCAGCCTGATGTAGGTGTTATTTCCCTACTACCAAAATAGATGACTCCACACTTTGCAACACTATATTCCATCTGCCACTTCTCTGCCCACTCTCCCAACCTGTCCAAGTCCTTCTGCAGAGTCCCTAGTTTCTCTGCACTACCTGCCCTCTTGCTATTTTCGGATCATCCGCAAACTTGGCCATGAAGCCTTCAATTCGCCTTATCCAAATCTAAATATATATAACAAGAAGAGTAGCGGTCCTAGCAGCCGACCCCTGCGGAACTACCACTGGTCACTGGCAGCCAACCAGAAATCCCCCCCCCCCTTTATTGCCATCTCTTTGCTTCTGTCTGCTTGTTAGTATCTTGCCATTTAATTTGATACCATGCGGCTCTCATCGTCCCTAGCAGCCTCATGTGCGGTGCCTTATCAAAGGTTTTCTGAAAATCAGTCATTGCCCTAGAGGTAGACCTGTCTTCGTCTCCCTTATGGAAGAGAATATTGATATGACAACAGATGTGAACGATGTGAACATGGTGGGCCAAAGGGCCTGTTTTCCCATGCTATACCTTTAAATTAAACTAAGCTCTGCATTACCTACCAACTGTTTTTATCCATGAGCAATCTCCAGTGTTACTTCTAATTTCAAATTTGCAACACTCGCAAGTTTATTCTCATCCAGTATTTCGTTACTTTGATTCTATAACAATTAATAAGCAGGCATTTTCCTCCACGGGAACTTGTGCATCTGCTTGGAAGCCCAGTTAGTTGATGGAATCAGGTAGTATTATACATGGCAGTTTGGAGTTATAATGAAAGATGCTGCTGTAGCGAGGTTAAACTACTCTCTTATCTCATGTGTCAAAAGACAGATGTGTCTCATGCAACTATGGTTCAAAAACATCTGTACCTTTGGAGCAAAAGAGAAATAAAATATATGTAAACACCTGGCTATTTCATTAATCATTTAACTTGATTCATCCAGATCGCCCCAATTACTGCAAGAATTGACCGCAAGATGAATTTATGAAATAAAATGAGGGGGGGGGGGGGGGGAATGCACCAAAAGTTACTAATAAGCACAACTTCTTGAAATCCTGTAAAAGCCGTTACTAGACAATGATGCCTCACAGGAAGGATGAAATATTCTTTTTTCTTTAAGCTAATTTATGCTTTGGTTGAAGAAAGAAGAAAACTTACAGACTTAATGTTGAAGAACCAGCAAAATATTCTATGGTAGACCGAGAGCGCCACTATTGGAACTACAGAGGAAAAATGGGAGCTAAGCAAAAGAAAATCCTATTAGGCGGACTGTTTTTCCTTTTCTTAGAATTTGTACAGCATGGAAACATTGCCCTGCAGCCCATCATATCCTTACTGAGTACCCATTTACACTCTTGTGCAGTCTTCTCTTGCCTCGTATATTCAGGTAGAATCAAGGAACTGTAGATACTAGTTTATACCAAAGGGCAGGACACAAAGTGCTGGAGTAAGGCAGGTCAGGCAGCATCTCTGGAGAAAAAGACTATGTGATGTTTTGGGTTGGGGCCCTTCTTCTGACCCGAAATGTCACCTAGCCTTTTGCTCCAGAGATGCTACCTGACCCGATGAGTAACTTCAGCACATTGTGGCTATTTGGTCGATTGAGGTGCTCATTTAAAATATTTTCTTGAACATTGTGAGAAATATTTTTAAACTTTTTCCCCATCAGGCAGTGCGTTGTTGCGGATTGCAACCACCCTTTGGGTGAAAATATTTCTCCTTGTGCCCCTGCCCCACTTAGGCGATTTTTTAGGCGGACTATAGGGACTAGGCTGTCGCCACATGGTCGCCCCTTAGTCGCCGGGAGGTGTCGCCTGTATGGTTCTCATCATTCGCCAGAGTCTTACTTTTTTCTGGTCGCTGCTGGATTTTGAATGTTCGACGACATTGCGAGGACAGTCGGCGCCCGTGGGCGTGACGCCCACAATCGTAGCCAGACGTAAGTGCTATCGCCCTGGATGACGTAGGTTGTCGCCGGTGCTGGCTTCGGTGAATACTATTGGCGACTACCTCGTCAAAACAGCGACATGTACGGTGACTGAATTGTATTACCCCTTGTCGTAGCTTGTCGGAGGCGTGGAATAGTTGTCGTAGGGTGGTCGTAGGTGGAACGTCCTATATGGTCGCCGGCAGGGCGGTTTATGTATGCTAGACAGCTTAGCTTAGGGGCCTCGAGATCTTGGGGGGATTGCTCGCTCCACCATGGTATGTGTTAAACTTTTGAGATAGTGGCGTTGTTACAAAACCCTTCCATCCAGTGGCGCGTGGGATAGTGGCGGTTGTTAAAACCTACCATCAGTGGCGCTGTGCTTGCGATTCCGGAGATTTGGTTGGTTGTTGGGGGGGGGGGGAGGATTAAAATGCAGGTGATGTATATTTTCGTTGCGGAGAGGAATTTGCTCCCAGATCCTTGGGTTCATTGGAAGTGCAGGAACACGAAAAGGTATGTCGTTTATTTAACCCTGTTTCCCTCCCCGCCGCACGGGGGGGCCAATTTCCAATTCGCCACGGCACGGGGGGGGACCCTACAAATTCGCCGCCGCACCTGGAGCGGACTCACCTCGCCGCCGCACAGGGACCTCGCCACCCCACCGACCCATCCGCCACCGGGACCTCCCACGGCTTTAGCTCGCCACTCCACCTCCCTCCAGCAGCTCACCAGTCGTCGCCTTACCTATGACACCTGAACTTTTCACCGGGCCTGAAGTTCCACAAAGATACTAGAGGAGCTCCTCTAGTATCTTTGGTTTCTTCGCTACAGATTACCATTCCCTGGGTTTTGGATCTCGCTGGGTCCTATGGCTAGGTCCATCCCAACTCTGGTAACCTCAGTGGTGTTCACTGGGTCTTCCCCATTCCCCTCGAAAACCATGTGACCACAGCTTTTGATGACCTTGAGCAACAAGCAAGCCACTCTTGCCAGATGTTAAATACAGAACGTCACAGGGAGACAAAGAGTAAGGAATGGCAAGGCAAATGATGGAAGTGCACCAGGTCCTGATGCTTTAGTAAAACTCTCTTCAAGAGATAAGTTTAGGTAAAATCCTTTATTTATACTGATGCGCTTGAAACCACAATTTTAAAACGAAGAAGAGGTATTGTGTTATACTGAAGGTTGCACAACAGTTTTCCTTTCTTGCTTATCTGATCGCACCTAAGCAAGGAAATCCAGCCAAGGTGTTTGAACTGTTGATGGAAGCATACAGAAGATGTTGACCTGGAACTTACAGATCAACTTTTGCACTTTCACTCGTATGTGAGACAAAGCCATATGCATACAGAAAGAGCACTCTCTGTCTCATACAGACCTTTATCAAAAATAATATACAAGGGAAAACAATTCAGAAGGACTTCCGTAATGTGGAAGCAATCTTGCGGCTGTTTTCTTAGCTTTAATGGTCATCAAGACAGTTGGGAGAGAGGTCTTTTTCCAAGACTCAAATAATTAAAATATATTAAGTAAAAAGTCCAACAAGTCTCATGAGAGTGGTCTGCACTGAGCATTCTGTGCATTGAGAGTCGACACAAACGTAGATCTTGTGTGAACTTCTGAATGATTTTGTATGAAGAAGGCGGAACAAAAAATTGCTCTTAGTGTATTTGTAGTTTCTGTATTTTTAATATTCACATTCAATTCTAGAGACACTTATTGTCATATGCACCATTGGTACAATGAAGTTTTGGGTCACCATTACGACGTGGAACGGGAAGAACATTCGCAGCGGCTTGGACTTCCACATCAAGCCAATTCCTAACGGAGGACCCGGCTCCCGAAGTCACAGGCTGAGCTGGGCGGAGAAGATTCATGCTGGCGGCCCTCGGCAAACGGGTTCCCAGGGCTTCCGCGATGTTGAAATCAGCGCGGCCCGAGGCTGGGAGCTCAGCAAACTCCGATCCATGATGTTGAAGCAGCAGGTCCAAACACTCCAGAGCTTAAACCGGCGATCCAGGTAAGGCATCGCCCGCTCCGCGGTGAATCCAATATGTATTTAAAAACAACTGTTTTAATGGCAACATACTAGTAGTATCTAAAACAAGTGTCACACTGTCACTGTCGGGTAGTCTTCGGTCTCTAGTCGTAGGGGGGGGGCGCTCACAAGTGAAATAGCTTTAGGGCCCTCTCTTCATCTAAATCGGCCCTGTGTAGCGTTAGTTTGGCGGTAGCTATGCCATAGCTTTGACGTCGACTAGGAGGTAGGTTGCTGTAGACATTGTGGGGACATTGTCATGGGGGGGGTCCAGTCGTGGTTTGTCAGCCTATCTGCTACAACTATGACAGTTTGTAGCAGTTCGCGAAAAAAAAAATCGCCCTAAGTGAACAGACCCATTAGATCCCTCTAACATCATGTCCAGTATTTACATCCTATGCCCTCTAGTTGTTTAGATACCACTTTATGGCAGAGAGGTTTACAACCATCTCACTCCTATGCCTATGAAATACAATGCTCTGTCATGTCCATGCTCAGTCTCATCCCCAGCACTGACCATTTGGAAGATTTGTTTGCAAGCTTACCTGTGAATTTCCATAGGGAAGACCATCAGACGTTTATTTTTTACTTGACCAAAGTGGGAACCTGTAGGGCGTTCCCCAACGCAATATTCCACCACTCACCATAGCCCCAAACAGCGCAGGCACGGCTCATTTACCCTCTCATCCCCAGCACTCCCTCCTCCTCTCTTCACCCTCCCTCTGTCTTTCCCCCTCTCCTCCTCCCCTCTCGACTCCCTCCTCACGACTCCCTCCCTTTTACTTTTCCCCTACCCTCAGTCAGCCTCCCTCCATAACCCCTCTCCTCTTCACTATCCCCCTTGAACGTCATTGTGAAGGATGAAGCTGATGTTTTTGTTAATGGTAATGAAACATTTATTTTCGTGAATAATTCGGGTAGGAAGTGGCTGATTGAAGTCCAAGCCGCTGTGAAATGAATCACTGTTGACGGGCAGTTTATGTAAATGGGTCCCATTGTGACGTCATGGCTGCTAACTGCCAGTGCAAGTTCAAGTGTTGTTTCTCCAACTGGATTTTTGTAAAGTTTAAAATGTGAAAAACTTGTAAATATATATCAATCTGAACAAAAACCTGATACACCCACACCACAGGACAATGTTGAGTAAGGTGGTCAAAAATTGGAGCACTATTGTAAAAATTGAAGATGCTATAATTTCAGGATCTCACTCTCATGACAGACAGATTCACAACAAACAATTATTAATTCAAGCAACGTGTCATCCACAGGTTGCATTTACTTCATCAAATCCCCAATTTCTTTGAGAGGTTGCCAAGTGATCTGTGTTTCAACTTTGAAGGAAATTACCGAAATTCAGGAAATTCTGGTTGTCTTCAGGGTAATTTTAGGGAAAGGCAATAATTTCGGGAAATCCAGCCTGTTGCGGGATGATTTGGGGAGGAAAAAAAAATATTTGTGACCATCCGCGCTCTGACCGCTAGTTGGGGAAGCCGGTGACGCGGTTAGAGACGCAGAATGACGTTCTCTGCGCTGCGCTGCACAGTGGGTCGGGCGGGATCAGATCACCACATTTTCACTACCACATCCCTCAACAGTCGTTCTGGGTGAGTGTGGAAATTATTGCGTTGGGAGAGGGGGATTGAGTCTATTTGTTGTTTTTTCAGATGTTGTCAAGCTTCTCCGGGACCCACGGCTTGCGATGTCTCCGCCGGCTCCATCACCTCCATCGCGGCGTCGGAGACCTCCGTCTGACCGTTAGCGCTGGGTCCAGGGAGCGGAGTACGTCGTAGAGGGGTGACATTCTCCCGTCGTGGGCGGGGGACGGAATGGACTCTGAACCGACACCAGGTGCGCCGTACCGGCCAGGTCCCCGGCCTTCCCCTCCCCCGCTGGGGGCCCTCCCAATGCTGCGAGGGAGGGAAGGGAGGGAGGGAGGGGAGGGGAGAGAGGGAGGGTGAGGGGGATGTGGGAGAGAGAGAGGGGGAATGGGGGTGGGAGAGAGAGAGGGGGGAAGGGAGTGGGAGGAGAGGAGGGGGGGACGGGGGGGAGGGGGATGGCGGGTGGGAGAGAATGGAGAGGGGGATAGAGGTGGGGAGGGAGAGTGGGGTTTGATGAGGGGGGAGGGGAGAGAGAGGGGGAGGGGAGAGTGTGCCGTTTGGAGAGTGAGGAGGAGGGTTCGAGAGGGAGAGATAGAGTGGGAGGGGAAGAGGAGGGGGAGGGAGGGGGGAGGGAAGAGAGTGGATGAGAAGGAGGGGAGGGAGGGGTAGGGAGAGTCTAGAGGCGAGGGGGGGGAAACAGAGGGGCGAGAGAGATGGTGGAGGAAGGGGAGGGAGGGAGAAGGAGGAAGGGGAGAAGGAAAGGGGAAGGGAGGGAGCCGTCACCACCCAGTAGTTTAGTGTGAGGCTAATTAGAGGCTGTATGATAACTCACATTTCACTGTTTACCTTAATTGGTGCTGCTCAAATAAATAAATTTGATTGATTGATTGTTTGTAAGAGTTCTTTGTGACACTGTATTTCCAGGCACACCACTGCACTGAAAACACAATATGCATTACCATGCAGGCCTTGGACTACAATCATATAGGTGCACAGTTGCATTATGCTTGGCCATTAAACACTGTACCAAGTGTTTGTAACAGAAGAGGGCAGATGCGGTGGTGTAGTTACATAGATCTGTTTTGCCTTGTTCTTCTTTTTTTTGTTAACGTGTGCCACGAAAGAAAAAACAACAACAATAGCACGCAGGAGGCATTTATAATTTAGGAAAATACCATCAAATTCCAGGAAATTTGGGATTCTATTCAGGAATTTTCTTTTGAGGTGTTGAAGCACTAGTGTGTGGATATACCTCCAATGCTGTTAGGTGGGGAGGAAGTTCCGGATTTGGACCCCAGTGACAGTGAAAGAAACAGCAATATATTTCTGAGTCTTGGATGGTTGTGGTGTGGACTTGGGAGAGGCAATTTCTAGCTGGTGCTTTTCTGAGCTTTTGCAGACCTTGTCCTTCTGGATGGAAGTGGTTTACAGGTTTGGTAACTGTTGTCGAGGAAGTCTTTGTGTGGTTGCTTGTCTATCCTGTAGATGGTACAAATGGCTTCTATTATACATCGGTGGTGGAATGAAGTGAATGGTTGTGGTAGGGTACCTATCAAACAGGCTGCTATATCCTGATGCGTTGAGTTCTTGAATGGCAGGAGCAGGCTACTGATGAGGCAACAGAAGAAAGCAGAGATAGCAAGTAAAACACTGAAAGGCCATGGATAGAGTGGATGTTGGAGAGGGAGGTTTCCATGCGTGGGAGGAGTCTAGGACCAGAGGTCATAGTCTCAGAGTTAACGGACGTCCCTTTATGAAAGATATGAAGAGGGAATTTCTGGATGTCAGAGGGTGGTGAACCTGTGATTATTCTTTGTTAAAGCCAAGTCAATTGATATTTTTACGGCGCAGATAGATAGATTCATGATTAGTTATGGAAGTAGGGGTTATGTGAGAAGGCAGGAGAATGAGGTTAGGAGGGGAGAGATAGATCAGCCATGATTGAATGGGGAGTAGCCTCAATGGGGCAATGAACGGGCCTAATTCTGCTTCCTAGTCAATGAACATGAAAAAAAAATTGGTTTGTTTCATGTCAGCAATTGACCCCAAGTAAAGGACATGGATATAATTTGCGTATTGTGTAATAAGAGCTGAAATATTATGGCACTTCAAAATGTTTTACCAGGGTTTCTTATAAAAACTAATTGAGAGAGCAACTGTGGTCAAGATACTTTGCGCTCCAAGTAAGGCTGTTGAATATTAATCTAGAAACATTTCAAGTCTCCAGGCAGACCACGACAAACAGGACTATTTGCAGCAAGGAGAAAATGGAAGAAGAAAAGGGAGAAGAGCAGAAAGAGAAATGGGCAAGACCAGAGAAAGAGAATGAAATGAATGAAGAGCAATGAAAGAATAAGTGTGAAAAGGGGAAGTAAGAGTGAGCAGAAAGATCAAGGGAGGAAAATAACTGCATGAGGGAAAAGGTTTCTAAAAAGTAGCCAGAGAGGAAGAGAGAGATGCTCAGTGAGAAGCACAAATTGGGTTTATGTCTGTTTGTGTTATATCTCTCTTAACTCCATGAAAAGAACATTTAAAGCATGAGGTGAGGTAGGAAAAAAATTAAGAATGGGATTCGCTGATGTGGCGAAATAAATAAAGATCTTTTCTTTCGTGTGGCGTGCACAGCTAAAAGTTGTGGGACAACTTGTTCTATTTGGATCTTCCATTTGTAGCACGTCGAGTTGAATAGGGCATTAGTCGAAACAGGGCGACCACGTGAAGGTTGCAATCTTCCACCCCCAAATAAAGATCTGTGCCAGACGTGAATGATCCCGAGTGAAGGATTTCGCTCCACTCGAGTTGGGTAAAATGACCCTGGTATATTCAGAAGCTGCTTGAATCGTCTATCATTGAGGGGGTTAATTTTTTAATTATTAATACAGTGGGAATACACAACCATGCAGGATGTTGCAACAATCAATGAACATTGAAAGGAAAATCGCCACTGGATATTTATAACACTAAACATTTAGCCTCAAAGAATCAAAAAGGGAAAATACAATTGCCAGAAGCAGACAATTCTAATCCTAAAGTTTATTTATGCAATTTGCAGTTGCAGCCTTACATGTTGTTAAGTTTGATAATTTAATATTTCACAAACAACTGTGCTGGTGTTGTAGCAAAGTACTTGAATTATGGGACTTCACTGAATATCAATAACACTGCTGGAAAGAGACCTTTTGATCTATCCGTCTTGGCCTGTTCTTTTGGAAAAAAAGCTATCCTATTTATCCTACTCTCGGCGAACGAGGATTAGCCAAACGCTCCCGAGTCACATATTCCTTGCATATCTTCGTTCGCTCAACAATAATGTGGACGAACTGCAACTCCTGTGCCCAGACAAACAAGGACTTCTCTCGAGCCGCTACCCTCTGCTTCACCGAGACCTGGCTGTGTGAGTTGTGACAGGAGAGCAGCAGTGTGAGGCTGGGAAAGCACATCTCGTTACCCGCAAAACGCTCAGATAGGAGCCCGCGAGGCTGCATATCTCGCCTGCTCCTCTACTCTGTCTACACCAGAATGGACTGAACCTCACTGACTCCTCTGGCAAAGTTCTCAGGTTTACAGATGACACAACATGGTTGGACTGATCCAGGATGGGGTGGAGGAATCTGCCTAAGACAGGAAGTGGCCAGCTGGCGTCCTGGTGCCTTCGTAACAACTGGAAACAGTGGTGGAATTGTTTGTTGATTTTAGGTGAGCTCATTCCTCCTCCCCCACTCACCTATCGCAACAACCACGCAGTCACATCTTGTGGTGTCTTTTATGTTCCTTCGGTTAATTAATCTCCACTAGACCTTAATTAAGGGCCACCATCAAAAATCTACAGTCAATAAAGGCCCTCCCAACAGAGGATGGACATTACTTCCTTGCGGGCAGTGAGGAACCACAATCTGCTCAGGCTATGATGGTTCCAATTCTATACTGCCATCATAGTCTGTCCTCCCTCTTTCTCCTTACATGGTATGGGTTTAGCTCAGCCATCCAAGCACGACATCCAGAGACAGCAGCGAATCTGAAAAAGGTAGTTGGCTTTAACCTTCCTCCATTGACGAACTGTAAACTGCAAGAGCAGGAGGATCATCTTCTGACCCCTCTCATCTGGGCCACAAACTCTTTTGAATCTACTTCCCTCTGGAAGGAGAATCGGATTGTCAAAGGGCCATCAGCCAGACATCATTTTTCCACGATGTAGTGAGCTTTACTCAATAACCAAAAATCTGTAGCCGCCTTTTGTTCTAGTATTTTATTTAATTCACATGTGTATCTATAATGTGTATTATTTAATATTAATATTAAACATTATTTATTAACGTATAATGTTTAATGGTATCATTCTTAAACTGGCACTGTATGTCATGTTGTCATTGCGGGCGGAGCACCAAGCAAAATTCCTTGTATGTGTTTACTTGGCAATTAAAACGTATTCATTCATTCCTTCAGTTATATTTTTAATGGTTTTAATGTGTTATGTTTTATTCTTAAATTGTTTATGCATAGTCTGTTGTTATTGCGAGTGGGGCACACCAAGGAAAATTTCTTTATATATGTACATACTTGGCAATTAAATTAATTTGTTCATTAATACTCTCGCATTCAGATGCCTGCACAAGTCTCACAGTATGTGTACATCCTTTTACTTATAGATTTTTCTCAGGGTCAAATTCTGGTCAAACAGCAAGTTACAGATGGAGCAATTGAGTGGGCGTGGAAGTGTTTTTTTAAGACAACGCTTCCAGCATGAACTTCAGGTTTCCAATTTTAGTAATGTTCAATAAGACCATGGGTATAATGATCAGGATTCAGGTTTTCTATTATCATAGATCTGTGCAGGCTGTGTGTGTCACTTTCACAGGGGAAAAGGGCTCATAAAAGCACTTTGGAAGTTTCTCATACAGCATTATAAATATCGCGGCCACATCCTGTGCATTCCATCAACAGGAAAAAATAAACATGTATTTTTGCAAGTGACAGGCATGAGGGAAAGTGTGTGGAGAAAGGTCAGATCCTAAAAAAAAAAAAATAAAAGTGGCCCCTTATCATCATGACGGCTCAGAAGAGAACATATCAGACAAGAATTGCTCAAAAATGGTGTCAAGGGTTAGTGCAAAGGAGTGTCCAACATATTTATTTAAAACAATAATGTTGCTAAAGTGATCCACTGTCAGTGTATTTTTAGAGTTATTGAATATAGTATCAGGGACACGAGGAAATGCAGGTGCTAGATTCTTGGGCAATTCATTAATGCTGGAGTAGTTCTGTGGGCCAGCAGTTATCAATGGAGGGAATGGACTAGGCAAATATTTTGGTTCGGACCCTTCTTGGGATCAATATGAATCGCTCTAGCTAATCTAAAAGTCTGATCTTGATCACTTCCTGTGGTTCTGTATATTGATTTTTGAAAAAAACACTGCAATTACAGTTGTGAATTTTTGTCATCTTAATCCAGAAGACCCCCTCAGATGCGCAAGGAAGAGGATTTGTCCCATCGATGAAAAAAAAGAGTTATTTACTGTTTAAAAATGTTGAGTGAGATTCTCTCTCTGAGGCCACATCCTTCCAGAGGGCTAATAAAACCGGATGTGTTGTGTGCCTCAGCATGTCATCTGCAACGAGGGGGAGCTGAGAGGGTGGCAGTCTCTCAGTTTAAGCTGTGAATAACATGGACAAATGTCTATAATCTTGTGAGTGGTTTTACTGACCTGTCAGTGTCCTTAATATGGTTTGAATAATATTAGTTTGGAAATGTTAAGCTGTGTTGCCTTTGGTTTGGAAATGCTAAAGCTGTGGAGCCTTTGGTTTGGAAATGCTAAAGCTGTGTTGCCTGTGACTGAGTATGAGTGTTTATAGCAATTTTGTTTTCATCTCACATCTATCTTGTTGACATCTTCCATCCTGCTTCCCTCGGGACTCCATTCTACTTCTCACTTTTTGATTTATCTGCTCTGATAAGAAGTCATGATGCATCTTTATATGATTTTTAGGCAGTATTTGGTGTATTTTGCATTTCAAGTGCAGTCTGTGTTGCCCAATATACAGGAAAGATTTGGAGCCTTTGGAGAGGGTGATGCAGAGGAGGTTTGGCCACCATGCTGTAAGAAATAAGAGATTAATTACAGGGAGGAGGAGCTTTGGATAGACTTTGATTGTTTTCTTTGGACATTCAGAGGTTGAGGAGTGACATGATAAAGAGTATATAAATTATGAGATGCATAGGACAGGGGAGAACCTTTTTCAAGTGTGGATTGTTAAATGTCAAGATGCTAAAAGGGCAGTTACCTGGGTGAGAGAGAGACTGTTTAAATGAACATGTGTGGGGGAAGTAGTTTTACACAGCGAGTAGTGGGGGCTGGAACACGTTGCCTAGGAGGCGGTGGAT
>CM069136.1:112605777-112656298 GCA_035221665.1 Okamejei kenojei | reverse complement strand
GGGAGGGGGGGGGGGGGGAAGATATGGGGTTTATAAGAATGGTTAGGTTAAGGATAGGGGGGGTTTATGGTGGTGGTTTGTGGGGAGGGGTGGATGTGGTTAAGACTGGTGGGTTTGGGATGGGATGTAGAAATATAGAAAAAATACAATAAGAGGAGAGTGGTGGGGTGGCACTGAACTACAAAACCTCAAATTCAGGATTCCAGTGGAATAATTTGCAATCGGTACAGGAAGCCTGGTAATAAACTAGCGCGTTGTGATACCTGAATTGCACATTTGGGTAATTCTGAACTGCTGAACGTGGTAATTGGGAATGACAGTTGGGGTAAACGCAGATCATGTTTGTTATCACTGTCCTGTCTGTCCGGAACTGATGTTCTACTCTCTCACCTGTTGCTCCAGGGCATACCTCGTCTGGGAGGTGCAAGTTCCACTCCAGAGACTTTCCGCGCAAAACGCTCTGCCAACACAGCACACACACGATGTGGCACCCGCTGGCAGTGCCAATTTGTGGAAGAGGCATTAAACCAAGAAGCCCTTGTCGGCTGTCTGGAGAGTACAGAGATCATGAAGATAACAAACGTACTCTGTGCGAGGGCCAATATTTATCACTCAACGATTTATTTGGGGATCTAAAAGGTTATTATGGCAATGTCTAACGGGACCATGCCAGTTGCAAAGGGTGTGCGCATCGTGCGCACACACACAACACACACACACACACACACACACACACACACACCGCGCCGCATACACACACATACACAACCACACCACACACACACACAACACACACACACACAAACACACACACACACACACACCATACACACACACACACACACACACACACACACGCACAACACACACACACACACACATACACACACCACGCACACACACACAACAGACACCTCACACACACATTCACCACACACGACACACACACGCGCGCGCATACACACACATAACACAACACACACGCCTCGCACACTCCACAACCCTCACCTCAACACACACACACACACACACCATACACACACACACACACACACACACACTCCAACTCACACACACAACACAAACATACACACACAAACACACACACACACACACACACACACACACACACAACACACACTCTCACACACACACACACACACACACACACCCACACACACTCACACACTCACACACACACACACACACACACACACACACACACACACACACACACAACACTCACACACACACCACACACACACCACCTTACCCCCCCCCCCCCCCACACCCGCACAGCACGTATTGACTGATTGAAGATCTCAACCCCGAACGTCACCCATTCCTTCTCGACAGAGATGCAGCCTGTCCCTGATTACTCCACATTTTGGTCTAACCTTCGACTGTTTGAAAAACATGTATTGTTGAAGCGGGAGTGGTGGATGTGTATTGATCTTGCGGGTTGGTAGGGATCGGAGAGATAACTTTTTATTTTTACCTCAGCAAATAAATTTACTCAGAAAAGTATAGAAGAAATACAAAGACAGTGCATGTCCCGTCTTAATATTTATAGGTTCATCCGGTCCCATACCTTTCACATACGCTGGCAAGTGATTACGTTTGTCGTGTCACCACCATGAATAGTACCAAGCAACGATGCCACTCTTGTGCATCTTGTACACTACACTGCTCAATTGTTTTGTGGGCTGTTAGGATGGTGGGAACCCTTAGATTGCAGTCCTTCCCGACAAACCTTTGCGTAGGCCGCCCGAGCTACAGTGATATCTGTCGTCATTGCTCCTGCACCGGATGTGGGGATTAAACCAATTCAATGAAGGGCACAGCACAACTGTAACGAGCTAATTCTAAGTTCCCCCGAGTTGTGACCCGAGGCAAACTCGAGAATTACGGTAAATGGCCGCTTCGTCGGTTACTCAGGGGCGCCAGGACATTGTTCAACCTGATGAAAAAATCTTCACGAGTCTTCCCGTGCGTACCGCGTTTCCTCCCGATACATGCCGTTTAGCTTAACGAGCCGGCGAAAACTCCCCCGAGCTCCGACTACCTGCTACGACATTCTAACGTGCTTAACCACGAGTTAGCGTTTTTTTTAACTCGGGAGAGCTCGTGAATTACCTCGTACAGTGTGGACAGGCCCATGAGGACAGTGTAAGATAGTTGTTATTTCGGAGATTCCAGTCTGCAGCATTCCCTTCCAGATGCATTGGTATTGATTCCATTAAGAATAACCAGATAATTATATCAATCTGAAGATAGAGAAATCCAGAAAAAAAAGAGAGAAAGAAAGGAGAAAGAGGAAAAAAGAGAAAAGAACCACAGAAAAAAAGGAGAGATTGACATTCCCAAAATGCTGGAGTAACTCTGGGGCAGGGCATCCACATCTCTGGAGAAATAGTGTTGTTTCAAGTCGAGAGCCGGCTTCAATGAGTGCGGAGGAGGGTAACTAGAGATATGAACAGGTTCAGAACATTTCACAGCTGGATGAACAAGGCTCGGAAAGGAAAAATGGTCCGTTGTTACAGTGAAAATGTGATAAATAGACAATAGACAAAGTACAGGAGTAGGGGCCATTTTGAACCCTTCCACCACACCGCCATTCAATGTACATGGCGGATCATCCCAATAAGTACCCCCTTCCTTCCTTCTCCACATATCCCCTGACTCTTTAAGAGCCCCTATCCTAGCTCTCTCTTGAAAGCATCCCAGAGAACCTCCTCCACCCCTCTGAGGAAGAGAATTTCCACAGACTCACTACTCTCTGTGAGAAAAAGTGTTTCCCCTCTCTCCGTTCTAAACCTACTCCCGGTGGCTTAAACGGGTGCTCCCTGTTGCTGGACTCCCCCAACATCGGGAACACGTTTCCTGCCTCTAGGCGTGTCGCAAGCCTAACCAATCCGTATAGTTTTCAATGAGATCCCCTCTCATCCTTCTAAACGCCAGAGTGTACAACCCCCACTCTCAATTTTCTCAGTGTATGACAGACACCCGCCAGCCCGGAATGTACCGAGGTAAATACCTACGCTGCTTCTCCCCTCAGAGCAAGAATGTACCGTACTCAAAACGCACACATTACTTCCGGGTGTGGGAACGAAGGGATTGGACGCGAACAGTGCAAACTGGCAGGGTAGACGGGCGGGGACGGGCGAAGGGAGAACTAATGTAGGCCCTTACTTGAAATCAGAGAAATCCATTTCATACCGCTGGGTTTGTAAGCGGCACAAACGAATAAAAGAGACCTTCTTAATTCGCCGATACCAATTTGGATTGAAGACCACCAGTTTTTTTGCACTGCTGAGGCTCTTTTAACACGACCTAAGAAATGATCAGTGGTTTATCATTGTCACGTGCATCAGGTACCGTGAAAAGCACAAGTACTTTTGGCTTAGAACCATCAGGGTCTGGTTTAACTTATCACTTCGAATAGCTTGAAAATTATTGTATATTTATGGTTATTTATTGCAGTTAAGGCCAGAAAAAAGTGCCTCAGTTAGAATTGCACTGTTCTAGACCCGATGGATATCATCCCGTCATGACTCTCTCTCTGAAATGTCCTGCAGAATCAAAGGTGTGTGTCGCTGATGAATGTTCACCAGAACACTTGAATGTCTGCATTAGAACTCCTGAGTTGGTAGCATCCTGGGCATCAACCTGTGAACCAGCAGTGCTGGTCACGTAGCTTGACAAGAACCGTTCGGCCTATCCAACCTTCTTGCTGTATGCCTGAGTGTATTCCGTGCACATCCTAGTGAAGGATGGACATCCGTGGATTGGAGGCAGTGCAAGCGTAGGTCACGAATTGATCCCTGGGGTGGCGGGACTGTCCATATGAGGAAGATTGAAAAGACTAGACTTGTATTCACTGATTTAGAAGGAGGAGGGGACTGATAGAAACATATACAATTATAAAAGGAAGGACAAGCTAGTGCAAAAATGCTCCCAATGTTGGCGATCCAAACCAGGGCCACAGTCTTAGAATAAAGGGAGGGTCAGTTAAGACTGAGGTGAGAAAAAAAAGCTAGAGGCAGGAAAGAGGGGGTACACAAAAGGCTGAGAAACTCAGGCGCGGTGCTCAGCATCTAAGGAGCGAAGGAGATATAGGTGACGTTTCGGGCGAAACCCGTCTTCAAAACTGATGCAGTTGGGGGGGGGGGGGGGGGGGGGGGGGGGGGGGGGGGGGGGGGGGTGCGGAGAAGAAAGGCGAAAAAGGAGGGGAGGGCCCAGGCTGTGAGGGAGAGGTTGGGAAGGGAGGAGACGCAAGGGTTAACAAATTGAAAATTCAATGTTCAAGCGCAGAGGATGCAGACTCCCAAGCGAATATGAGGTGCTGTTCTCCAGCTTGCGGTGTTTGACTCACTCTGGCCATGAGGAGGCCCAGGACGAGAGTCGGATACGAATGGGCCGGGGATTAAAGTGTGAGCCACCGGAGGTCGGTGTTATGCGGACCGATGTTCGGCGAAACGATCGCCAAGCCTCCGCTTAGGATCTCACCGTATAGATCTCCTGGCATCTGGAGCACAGCGGATGACGCGTGAGATGACTTGGAGAGGTGCAGGTGAACCTCTGTCGACCTGGAAGACTGCTGGGTCCCTGAAAGGCTGGAAGGGGGAGGGGAAGGGACAAGTGGTCGCATTTCTTGCGGTTGCAAGAAAGTGCCCGGGGAACGGGGTAAGAGCGGGAGTGAAGGGAAGAATTAGGGTGAGTCCAGAAACCAGGGGCCACAGTCTTATAATAAAGAGAGGCCCTATTAAGAACTGAGGTGAGAAAAAATCTTTATCTTCACCCAGAGAGTTGTGAATTTATGGAAGTCCCATGCACAGAGGGCAGTGAGGCCAATCACTGCAACTTGGATTTAAAACGAGAGTTACACGATAGAGCTTCTAGGGGCCTTAGTGGGAGTCAAGGGATATGGGGAGAAGGCAGCACGGTTTATTGATTGTGACATCAAGCCATGATCAACAATGAAGGGCGGTGGGGGGGGGGGGGGCCCTGGCTCGAAGGGCCGAATGGCCTCCTCCTGCACCTATTTTCTACTGATTCTATGCACTGTCCACAAAACGCGATCTTGCTTATCCCTCCAAATCTCGTGGATCATCTTCCCGGGGAGAGAACTCTGACAGTTGAAAGGATCTAAAAGTAGCTGGGCCCTCTCATTGCCACCAAAAGAGTGGGCCGAAACCGGGGGAAGTGTTAAAAATGAATGAGATAATGATTTTTCAGCAAGACAAAGCTGGGATGAGAGGAGGCAGACTTGTGTGTGATGCTAGGAAGGAATCAAGAAGATTGGAGGAGAAAGCTGGGACTACCTAAAAAGGGAGAATCAATTTCATACCGCAGGGGTGTAAACGAACGCAAGCAAAGTGAAGTAGTCCTCTTTCATCCGTCTTTCCTCTTCTCTCCCCTTCCTCGCTCTCCCCACACCCACGTCTCTGCCTCTTCTTTCTTCTCCTAGGCATGACATGTTGTCCGGTGTGACCCATCCCCCCCCCCCCCCCCAACCCCACATCAGTCTGAAGAAGGGTGCCTCGCCCCGTAAACGGCGCCTAATTCCCTGCGCCCAACTGATGCTGCCTCCCCCCAGTTCCGCCAGCTGTTTTGTCTACCTTCGAGTCTTCCACATCTGCAGTTCCTTCTTAAACCCTCGTTCTCGTATTTGAGGTTGGAGGCGTTGATGTTTCCCAAACGGGGTAATTCGCAGGTGTAACTTTTAATGCTTTTCTCATTGGCATGGATTGACCAATTTTGAATAAGATGGGCCCTGAATTCATGGGCACTTTTTCAAGTACCCATGAATATCTTCTGAGCATTACATTCAGGCATTTCTATAGTGAAGACAAAAGAGATTGCTGATGCAGCATCCGCACACAATGCACACTTGGTGGCCGCAGTGGCGCAGCTTGGAGCTGCAGCCTCACTGCGCGCCGACAGCCCCTTCGAACCTGACCTCCAGCTGCGTCTGTGTGGAGTTTGTACGTTCTCCCTGTGACCACGTGTTTCCTACCGGGTACTCTGTTCCGTCCCCACATCCCAAAACATGCGGGTTTTTAGGTTAATTGCCCCCCCCCCCCTAGTTGTAGAAGTCATGTAGATAAATTGAAGTCTTGTGAAGGTTGGCAGCGTACAACTCTGGTTCCATCTGTTCTCTGAACTCCCAAGAACAGGAGTGGGACAAGCAAGCGTCCAAAGTACTGAGTGATACCTGAGTTTTTTTTTTTAATATTTCTGCTTTTTTATGTATTTTTGGAGGTTAAAATCATCATTGTGATCTGGAAACACAACACCGTTTTGTACACGGCTAATCTCCCACCAATATCAGAGACCACAAAAGAAAATTTGTGTTTGTTAAACAAAACGTTGACACTCAGACTCCCGGAGCAGTCCAGCAGAGACACTGGCTCTCACCGGGCTTGTATTCACTGGAGTTTAGAAGATGAGGGAAAATCTATAGAAACATAATACAATGATAAAAGACTTGGACAAGCTAGATCTGGAAAACATTTCACACAATGTTGCGAGCCAAACCAGGGGCCTACAGTCTTATAATAAAGGGGAGGTCATTGTAAGACAGAGGTGAGAAAAAACTTTTTTTCACCCAAGAGATTGTGAATTGTATGAATTTCCCCGCCACAGAGGGCAGTGGAGGCCAAATCACTGATGGATTTAAGAGAGAGATTGGATAGCGCTCCCAGGGGCCTAGTGATCATGGGATATGGGCAAGGCAGGCCGAGGTGTTATGGGAAGAGGGGACGACAGCCATGTTCACAATGAAAGGGCCGGTGCTGTCTCGAAGGGCCGAAGGGCCCTCCTCCGTGCACCTATTTTCTATGTTTCTTTATTGCCCCAGAGGCGCTAGTAGGGATCCAACCTCCGATGCGGACTGTGAAGGTGGCACTGTTTCTCCCACATGAGTTCTCCCCAGTGCTCTGGTTCGTCCCACATCTCAAAGACATGTGGGTTGGTAGGATTTAAGTGTTCCACTGTGTAAGTGGGGGTAGAAGCTTGGAAGTTGATGAGAAGTGAAGAAGAATGGATTCAGAAATAGTTATTACATGGTCGGTGTTGAATGTTGGCACAGATGCAGTCGACCATGCGGTATGACGTGGTGTATCTCTCCAGGAAAACCCCCTAGAAGGCCCACACTGGCATTTACAATAGTCAGTGGTGCTTGTATTAACAGTTAAAATTGGCATGTAAGTGGTTTCCTCGTAGCTGAGAGAGCTAGCCGAGTCCAATCTGAAAGGCAGCATCCAAGTGCGTATGCTCCCCCAGTCCCGCACTGATGTGTCATCCGACATTACTATGTTCAACAAGGCCCCTACAGACAGAAAAGATGACACTAAATGCTGAGTGACTCCACGGGTCCAAACAGCATCTCTGTATGAAACCCTTTGCCGAATCCATCAGGAAGGATGCGAGCGTAAGAGGAGTGACATTGCCAGCAGTGGGGGCATTCAAGGAAAGACTTCCCTGTAAAGGGACGATGTCGCGGTCGTCTGCTCGATCCAGGGCGGTCCGCAAGACTGATTAGTATCTGCAAACCCTTGAAGGCGGCCACGGGAGCCAGGTTGAACCGCAGGAAGAGCGAGGCCATGCTCTTTGCAACGAGCCCCCGAACAGATCTTCCGTCCCCTTCACCATCAAGAGCTACTGCACCTGCTTGGGTGCCTGGGGATGCGGTTCGGGGGGCTGAGCAATGTTTTTAACAAAAATTGCTGGAGCGGATAATTGACAGGCGGGAGGAAGCTGGAGGCTGTGAGGCAACGCCCCTCTCAATAACGGGAAAGAAGTTGGTCAGGCGGAGTGTAAGCCACTTGGCACCAAGTGGCACTACCTGCGAGGTTCTAACCTGTCCCCCGGTGTTGAGAAGGCATGGGCCTAGCACAGGTCCACCAATGTGCCAGTCACGGACATTGCCGCCGCCCCATTCTTCGTCGGTGAAGGTTTTCTTCGGACCAGCCACCTTCTGACCACATTCCATCGGGCAGTGGTCAGCCCAGAAATGTCCCCTGCAGGCACTCGGGAAAGGACTCGATGGAACCCCGGTGCAGTGGTTCCTACAGACTGCCACAAGCTTGTATGGCAAAATGCCTCATCACCAGAACTCCTCCAACATGCACCAAGACCCTGGCTTGGCTGGCGGTGAGGGGGGCCCTCCCATCCAATCCTTGCCTGCACCGGCGGAACTTCACTGCCACGCACGCAGCCACTCGGACGGCTGCATGGCGAGGAGACGGTTGCCCACCTCTTCCTCAAAGTGTGGGTTTGCGAAAGCGTCTGGAGAAAAATGCAAGGGTCCCTGGTACCTTTTAAATAGCCCGAACAGCTCCGTCACAGAGGACTCTTCGGTGATTTACGGAAGGAGAAAAAGAAAAAAGAACTTGTTTCCCAGGGACACATGCAGAGGCTGACATCGAGTGCTGCTGGAGGGTCCACAACTTCGGTAAAGACCGCCCTTGGTCTGCCCCGACAGTGTTCACTCCACCTAGCAGAGGCGAGATGTCCAGCAGGGAATGGGCGCAGACTGCCCAACTGCAGACTACAGGAAGTAACGTGCTGAGGGACGCACTGAAGCTCGGGTGGCGCCAACGCCAAGTCGGTGGGGGACGGCCACAGTCTAAAACGCCCTCCGCGGCTGACATGGGGGGCACGGTATGGTGGCAGAAAAAACTCCCCTCAATATAAGGGAAGGGATCCCACGTCAACTGTGGCCAACGATGGGGCACTATTTGTGGAAATTTGGGGGAAAGAAATGTCTAAACGAATTGATCAATTTCTGTACAGCTCCGAAAATGGTCGGATGGCTTTTTCCGCAAGGTTCAAGTATAGTATATATTTATCATTTAAATAAAGTCTTATTTTTAAATTTAAAAAAAAGCATCTCTGCTAGAACAGGAATTCCAGATTCAAGAGTTTTTGTCATTGGTCCCTCCGTACCTTTACCTGAAGGTACGGGGAGATATGTGGGCCAGAACGGGTGACGGTTCAGGTCGAGACCTTGGGGGGGGGGGGTGGGGGGGGGGGGGGGGGGGGGGGGGGGGGGTTCAACGCACAAGACCGGCCCGAAACCTCACCTAATGCCTTTCCTCCAAGATGCTGCCGGACCCGCTGCGTTTATACTCCAGCATTTTGTGACTATCTGCAGTGAAACCAGCATCTGCAGTTCCTTCCTACGCACTTTGTCCTATCTACAGTACGGGGTTTGAACCCGAAACGTTCAGACTCTGCGTAAGTCATACACACTTAAGGGTTGGACAAGCTAGATGCAGGAAACATTGTTCCCCCGATGTTGGGGAAGTCCAGACAAGGGGTCACAGGTTTTATGGATAAGGGAAATGTTTAGACCGAGATGAGAAATATCGTTTTTTCACACAGAGAGTGTGATCTGCTGAATTCTCTGCACAGAAGGTAGTTTGAGGCCATCTCGTTGGCAATATTTTAGAGGAGTTAGACTTGGCCCCTTAGGCGAAAGGGATCAGGGGTATGAGAGAAGCAGGTACGGATACTGAGTTGGATGATCAGCCATGATCATATTGAATGACGGTGCAGGCTCGAAGGACCAAATTCCTGCTCCTGCACCTAATTTCTAGTTTCTATGGTTAAAGCAGACCTCTGCATGTTATGACGTGTCCATTTCCTGCGAATTGTCCATATCCCAAATCAGCAATGGTTGGGGGGGGGGCCGCCTGGCAATGTGTCTTAAACAAAAACATCGAAACCAAGGGCTAACGTTTATGTCGGAAGGAACTGCACATGCTGGATTGCACCAAAAAGAGACACAAAATGATGAGTAACTCACGGAACTGGTCACATCGCTGGAGAGAAGATTCCCAGTTAGACAACACTTGATTACAATTGAGCCGTCCACATACGTACAGCAACTTATTGAAGGGATACCGTTATGCAAGATAAAGTCCAGTAAAGATAATCCAAGAGTCTAACAATGAGTAGAAAGTAAGCTAAGGAACCGCTCTCTCTAAAAGCATCCGTGTTGTGTGTTTGGGAAAGGTTTCACTTGTTGGGTCGAGTGGTTTTCAGTTGCCTGACAACAGCTGGAAGAAACGTGTCCGTGAATCTGTCCGTGACACAGACGAGGGTGAGACTCGTCCTGAAAATTGCCGTGTAATTAAAAACGAGGGTGTTTCAGGACTATTTAACCGTAATTCTGATACTGTCGCAAATACAGATTCACAACCCGGCAGAATATCCCGCAGGTTCCGCAGCAGCCAGCAAATCCAGGGGACACAAAAACTGAGAAACGCACGGTGCAGCCATCAGCGAAGAGCGAGGAGAGTGTGACGTTCGGTCGAGACCCTTCTTCAACGGAGGCCAGCAAATACCATCTCTCTGGTCTCCCTATGTGTCATTTTATGGCTGTATGGGCATAAATTAGGGCGTTTGGAAGCTGGGCGGACCTTGTATTTATGTTTATTTTCCGGCATTTCAAAGCATGAGACATATGATGAATCACTTTGTGGAAATGTTCATTAATCTTAAAAATAGCAGCCTTCCAGATCTTTTTCCTCGCTCTATGTATAATCATTTTTGTATAATCATAATATTGTTTGGTTTGTTGAATAAATAGGAGATTGCAATTATAGGTGTCCAATTTAAAAAAAAAACCGAATTAAATTCACGGAGCGGAACAGTGTCATCCTGAGGTGCTCTATTTTGAGCACTGCATTCGATCGTCAGACCTTCGCATTATTTAGTCCGAATGCAAGGGCGCTCTTCTAAAATCTTTTTCCACCGGGCCCTGAGTAGGCAGTGACTAATTTTCAAGTATTTTGTACCTCTCTGGATCGAGACATGACCAGGCTAGGTCCCACTCCATTCAAAGAGTTGGTATAAAAATGCAGATCTAATTCTCCCAGTGAAGTCATGGATGAAGATCCGGCTCGTGATGGATTCTGTCCCCGTAAACGATGCTCTAGTCTTTCCAGAGGTGGTTGAGTTACCAGTTTCCATTAGCTTTCTTTGCCGAACGGGAAGAAATTTAGTCAACATTTCTTTTCAAAGACCGTTCTATTAATTATTCCTTACCTGTTGTGAAGTTAGTGGTGTGCAAAATGTCCCTTCTTCTGGAATAGAAAACAATAGAAAATAGTGCAAGGAGTAGGCCATTTTTTCGGCCCTCGAGCCTGCACCGACATTCAGTATGATCATGGCTGATCATCCAACGCAGTATCCTACCGTCTTCGCTCCTGACCCCCCTGATCCCTTTTAGCCCACAAGGACCACAATCCATCGCCCACTTAAATACACAGCCCAAGTGAACTGGCCTCACGACCGTCTGGGTGGCAGAAATGCCACAGACTTCACCACTCTCGGGGGGAAAAATGTTGGTTTCTCATCTCGGTCCTAAAAACTCCCCCCTGAGCCTTAAACTGTGACCCCTTGTTCTGGAGTTCCGCAACATCGGAACTATCTGCCTGCATCTTAGCCCTGGCCATCACCAACCCTTAAGAATTTTGTAAGTCACTATGAGATCCCCCCGCAATCTTCTAAATTCACGAGTACCACAGCCGAGTCTACCCAGTTCTTCTTCATATGAAAGTCCGACATCCAGGAATCTGTCCTGGTAACCTTCTCTGTACTCCCCTATGGCAAGAATGTCCCTTCCGCTGAGCAGGAGACCACTATTCTGAAATGATGCGAAAGTGGCAATGGAAAAGCAAGCATTTTTCTCTGCATTGCAAACTGTTTGTACAGCCTGAAATCTTCGCATATGACACCGTCCTTCATCAGCTCAATCATTAATGTAGTCGGTTTTGTTCTCATCTGTGATATGAGGAGCATCTTGTGAATCATTCTGTTCTCGGTAACATAGCAAACATTTGACTTATTTAAGTACGGATTACCTCCCCCCCCCTCACATCACTCTCTCTCACTGCTTCTGGATGGAGTGTCCAGGAGTGAGAAGTTCATGTCAGTCAGGACAATAACTTATCACTGTCTTCTGAGAATTATTTCCATTTTGTGTGTAAAAAAACAAAACACAAATTGCTGCAGTAATTCTGAGATCTGGAGGACATAGATAGGTGATGTTTTGGGTTGTTGGAACCCTTCGACAGAATCTGAACAATCTACAGTATCCATGGCCGCCAGAAAAGGCTGCCTGGACCAGCTAGATACTCACTTTGTGAGGTTTTATTTGTAAGCCAGCACTTGCAGTCTCTTTGTGTCCTCCCATTTTTGTGGAGGTTTGTTTGACAATTTTCAGTACAAATTTTAAAAAAAAAAAATCCTAATTTATTACTATACATTAAACACGAGGAGATCAAGGGTCATCTAGTCCCTCTTAAACGTAAAAGAACCTCTCTCCAGGTTCTATCTTCAATGAGACAGTATCATCAGTATACTCATCATCGCCTAATTAATTACAGGTTATCTGGCAGTTGTCAAACAGCCATATCAGGGATCACGCAATGCCGAGAAGCAGCCAGGTCCTACCCTTATGCCATGGCTGAAGACTGCTCCTAAATCAGTGTGGAGTTTGGTTCAAGTGGACAGTTCGTTCCCCACTTGCAACAACTTAAAGAAAACCATGAGTGCAATACCACGAGAAAAAGCTTTGTCTCCCCCTCTTTGGGAGAGACTGAGAATCACCCTCCTCAAACCTTGGCATCTCCACAGAAATTCACCCTACAATCCATGGTTGCTCTGTGTAAATTAATGGCCTACATTTACAAGGATTTGGTCAGGACTCAAGGGGCCTGAACGATAGGGAGAAGGTTGACGGGGCAAGGACTCTATTCCTTGGAGCGCAGGAGGATGAGGGTGATCTTAGAAAACATAGAAACATAGAAAATTAGGTGCTGAGCAAGGCCATTCGGCCCGTCGAGCCTGCACCGCCATTCTATATGATCCATGGCTGAATCATCCCAACTGATGTATGGATGAGTTTATAAAATATGAGAATAGAT
The DNA here is from genome assembly GCA_035221665.1 of Okamejei kenojei. Lineage (NCBI taxonomy): Eukaryota > Metazoa > Chordata > Chondrichthyes > Rajiformes > Rajidae > Okamejei > Okamejei kenojei. The sequence goes on along the minus strand of CM069136.1, from coordinate 112,643,357 downwards.
TTGGGTAGGCCCACATGGGTCCCCTTGCTCAGAAGTAGGGGAATCAATAAAACCAGAAAGACATAATTTAAGGGGAGGGGGGAAAAAGATTTTAATAGGATCTAGGGGTAAACTGTTGTCACGCAAAGGGTTTGATAGGTGGTTTGGAACGAGCTGCCGGAGAGTTGTTGAGGCAGGTATTATTGCTACAAAGTTTTCTAATTGATTTTTACAAGAAACATTTGACAGGTACATGATAGGACCTGCTTTAGAGGGATATAGGCCAAACGCAGCAGGTGGGACTCATGTAGATGGATCATGTTTGGTCGTAAAGGGCAAGTTGGGCTGAAGGGCCTGTTTCAATGGGGTACGACTCTAGAACTATTTTTGCAGCCATGATGGTAAGCCACTGTCGGGATTCAGATCATCTCTGGGTCAACCTAGTAAACACAAGTGATGCACTAGGGCTGCATTATATTGCCACTTTATTCACCACACTCTTATATCTCACCTGCAACAAAACTTCCTGTCGGAGTGCTGAGCAAACTTTCCGAACCAATGGAAAAGTATTCAACCCACAGTGGACCGTGTGGTCCTGAACAAGGACACCGAACCTCTGTGGTGGAATTACTCTATGCTTTCTATTATGTGGAATTTCTCTGCCTCAGTGGGCGGTGGAGGCAGGTTCTCTGGATGCTTTCAGAGAGAGCTAGATAGGGCTCTTAAAGCGATAGCGGAGTCAGGGGATATGGGGAGAAGGCAGGAACGGGTACTGATTGGGGATGATCAGCCATGATCACATTGATTGGGCTGGCCCGTCAGGGCCGAACATGGCCTACTCCTGCACACTGTTGTCCCATTATTTGAATGCTCAGGGACAGAACACTGAGACATCATCAGCTCATTCACAACAGAAACATACTAAACATTGCACTCAGCTTCCCCATGACCAAGTCCAAAACGGCGCCCGCTGCATGCATTGCCTTAGAAATGCAAGGAGGAGGCCATTCGGCCCTTCAAGAGCCAGCACCACCATTCATTGTGATCATGGCTGATCGTCCCCTATCATTAATACCCGTGCTGCCTTCTCCCCATAGCCCTTGACTCCACTAGCCCTAGAGCTCTATCTAACTCTCTCTTAATCCATCCATGAGTTGGCTCCAACTGCCCTGCTGGTGGCAGGGATATTCCACATAATGGCTCACAAACTACTCTGGTGTGGTGAAAAAGTTTTTTCTCACCTCAGTCCTTAAATGACCTCCCCTTTATTCTAAGGACTGTGGCCCCTGGTGCTGGACTCGCCCAACATTGGGGAACATTTACCTGCATCTAGCTTGTCCAGTCCTTTTATAATTTTATATGTTTTCTATAAGATCACCCTCTCCTTCTAAACTCCAGTGAATTACAAGCTAGTCTTTTCACAATCTTTCCTAATATGACAATCCCCCCCGCCATTCCCAGGGATCAATCTCATGAACCTACGCTGCACTGCCTCAATCACAGTGGATGTCCTTCCTCAAATTAGGAGACCAAAACTGTTACACAATACTCCAGATGTGGTTCACACAGAGCCCTGCACAACTGCAGAAGAACCTCTTTACGCCTGTACTGAAATCCTCTTGTTATGAAGGCCAACATGCATTCTGACAACAGCAATTCGTAACATGACGGAAAAAAAAGTTGGACCACTTTCCAAACCTCAGCAGCTCCATCTCTCGACAAAGGCTGGCTTGGGAGTGATTCTCTTTCATTGCTTTCAATGGACACCGACTCGGTGCTCACTTTGTGTTGGTTCGACGGAGGGGGGGGGCCTGGTGGTCGTCGGATGGAAACGGTTATTTGAAGATTAAGACCTCCAGACCTGGAACAAAAAGCACGGCCAACCAGGCAGTTAGTGCTCCCTGTCTAAATACAGCACAGAAACTGCCCCCCTCAGCCCAACTTACCTATGCTAACCATGAGTGCCCCCCTCTAACACCAGTCCCATCTGCTGGGCATTTTGGTTCACAATTGCTTATTTACCCTTTCTCACCGCCTATCCATTACCCTAACAAATGCTTTTTAAATAAATAAACAGATATAGTACCATGGCTTAACTACTCCGAAGAAGGCCCCCAACCAAAATGTCACCCATTCATTTCTCGCCTATTATAACTCAGCCTGTCCAGCTGAGTTATTAATAAACAAATAATGTTTGCTCTTCACCCCCCTCATCCCCTCCACCGCCACCTCTCCCTGACCGCCCCCCTCTCCTCCCCACACCCTCTCCCACTCCCACTCCCTCCTCTCCCTCCATGCCCCCTCTCCCTCCCCACCCCCCCCCTTCCCCCCCCGTCTCCCCTCCATGCCGTCCGCCCACTCCCTCGTCGCGCCACCGCATCTCATTGCCCCTCTCTCTCCCATCCACACCTCTCTCCCCTCCACCCCCTCTCCCCTCCACACCCCCTCCTCCCCTCCCCACCACCCTCCCCCCTCTCCCCGCCCACCTCCCCTCTCCCCCCATGCCTCACTCCCACTCCCTCTCCCCTCCACCCCCTCTCCCCCCCCTCTCCCTCCCCTCCACCCCCTCCCCCCCCTCTCCCTCCCTCCATGCCTCGTCCCCCCCTCCCTCTCCCCTCCACACCCCCTCTCCCCTCCCTCCCCTCTCCCCCCTCTCCCCTTCCATGATGCCTTCTCCCCCTCCCTCTCCTCTCGCCACACCCTCTCGCCCCTCTCCCCCCTCTCCTCTCCATGCCTTCTCCCCCCTCCCTCTCCCCTCCACACCCCTCTCCCGCCCCTCCCTCCCTCTCCCCCTTCCCCCTCTCCTCTCCATGCCTCCTCCCCTCCCCTCCCTCCACACCCCCTCCTTTCCCCAACCCTCTCCCCTCCCCCCCCCCTACCCTCCAACCCCCCCTCTCCCTCCCCCCTCCCCCCCGCCCCCCTCCCTCTCCCTCCCCCCCTCTCCCTCCACACCCTCTCCTTACCCATACCCTCTCCCCTGTACCCCCCCTCTCCCTCCATGCCCCTCTCCCCTGTTACCCCCTCTCCCTGTACCCCGTCTCCCCTCCACATCCAACTCATTTCTTCCCCCGATCTCCCCTCGCCCATGTGTCCCTGTTGGAAGCAGCCAGCAGGTTTACACAAGGTCCCCCTCCCTTTCCCAGTGACATTGCCCAGCGCCGGCTTGCGTGGAGTTGCCAAACACAGAGCGCACACACAGGGGAAACGTTGCACGTTTAGAATGAAAATGCATTTGGAGATTAGTTTCGAGAGCAAGAAAAGCGGGTTTGATTTTTTTTTTGTTTGTTTGTTTTAATTTCCAAAAAATAAAGCTTATTCAATTGCGTTCGTTTATTCGTCAGGCAAAACCAAAAAAATAACGTCCAAAACGTTAAACGTTGCTGGGGGACACAACACTGGAGTAACTCGGCGGTGAGAACGGCGGACAGACAGACAGATAGATGCGGGTTTAAAAACGAAGGTGAGACACAAAAACGCCGGGGCAACTCAGTGGGACAGGCAGAAGGAAAGGGGTCGCGACCCAAAACCCTTCCCCATTCCTCCTCTCCAGAGATGCTGCCTGTCCCGCTGAGTTACTCCGGCGTTTTTGTGTCTTTAACTTCGTTTTAAAGCAGCATCTGTCTTTGCAGTTTCTTGCAACTGTTGCCAGTGTTTGGGGGCTGCCTGTGACCCTCTTGCCCCCCTTGTTTGGGGGTGGGATGGGGTGGGGTGGGTGTTGGAGATTGCAGTGTGAGGTGCAGACACAGCTACAGGGCAGCTTGTGCAAGGGGAGTGCTCTTGGTGCACAAGTGCTGAGTGCGTTTGCGAGGGTGGAGGCGACTCGCAGCCTGTCCTGCCCTCTCTGTCCTGCCCTCTCTGTCCTGCCCTCCCTGTCCTGCCCTCCTGCCCTCCTGTCCTGTCCTGCCCTACCTGCCCCTCTCTGCCTCCCTCCTGCCCTGCCCTGTCCCTCCCTGTCCTGCCCACCTGCTGCCTCTGGCCCTCTCTGCCCTGCCCTGTCCTACCCTCCCTGTCCCTGCCCCTGTGACCCTGCCCTGCCCTCTCTGTGCCCTGCCCCCCCCTCCTGCCCTCTCTGTCCTGCCCCCCTCCCTGGCCTCTCTCCATGCCCTCTCTGCCCTGCCCTCTCTGCCCTGCCCTCTCTGTCCTGTGGGGGGGGGGGGGCCTGCCCTTCCTCCCTGTCCTGCCCTCTCTGCCCTGCCTCTCTGTCCTGCCCTCCCTGTCCTGCCCTCCCTGTCCTGCCGCGCTGTCCTGTCCCTCTCTGCCCTGCCCCCCTCTGCCTTCTGCCCTGCCCTCTCTGTCTGCCCTCTCTGCCCTGCCCTCTCTGTCCTACCCTCCCTGTCCTGTCCTCCCTGTCCTGTCCTGCCCTCTCTCCTGCCCTCTCTGTCCTGCCCTCCCTGTCCTGCCCTCTCTGTCCTGCCCTCCCTGCCCTGCCCTCCCTGCCCTGCCCTCTCTGTCCTGCCCTCTCTGCCCTGCCCTCCCTGTCCTGCCCTCCCTGTCCTGCCCTCCCTGTCCTGCCCTCCCTGTCCTGCCCTCTCTGCCTCTGTTGTCCCGGACGCTTTGTCCTTGCGAGTTGCGCGTTTCCCCTCTCGCTCGGCTCAGCAAACCTCCCCCTCCTGGGCGAGATGTGAGCAAGTTTCCACCAAGCCAGCTCTCCCTCTCCCTCTCCTGCGCGACTCCAGTCGGGGATGCTGGGCGCAAAGCACTGGGATCGGCAGCCGGTGCAACTTGCCAGCGACCGGGGCGAGACGATGCAAGGGAGGGTGAACCGACTCTTCAAGAAGGACCCGCATGCGGTCGACACCATGCAGAGGGGCAGAGGTGCGGCTGGCGAGCCCGAGCCCGACGCCGGGCACACTCACACTCCCCTGAGTGAAGTCACCGACAGGACCCTGGATGTGAGTTACGTTGAACGCCGTTGTTCCTCGGGCTTTGGAAAACTTTGGAGAAGTCACTGGAGTCTCAGCTCTCTTCCCCCAACGATGCACCTGGCAGCTTCATGTCTATTGCCAGTCGGTGGAGATGTGTTGTGTCTCACTCATTGTGTGTGAGTGTGTGTGTGTGTGTGTGTGTCACTCAGTGACTGTGTGTGTGTGTGTGTGTGAGTGTCTGTGTGTTGTGTGTGTGTGTGTGTGTGGCACTGTGTGGTGGACTGGTGTGTGGTGTGTGTCTCTGTGTGTGATGTGTGTGTGTTGTGTGTGTCTCTGTGTGTGTGTGTGTGTGTGTCACTGTGTGTGTGTGTCACATGTGTGTTGATGTGTGTGTGTGTGTGTGTGGTGTGTGTGTGTGTGAGTGTGTGTGTGTTGTGTGTGTATTGTGTGTGTGTGTGTATGTGTCTGTGTGTGAGTGGTCCTGTGTGTGTGTCATGTGTGTGTGTGTGTACTGTGGTGTGTCACTGTGTGGTGTGTGTGTGTGTGTCCACGTGTGTGTGTGTGTGGTGTGTGTGTCACTGATGTGTGTGTCACTGTGTGTGTGTGTGTGTGAGTGTGTGTCACTGTGTGTGCCACAGTGTGTGTGTCGTGTGTGTCACTGGTTGTGTGTGTTGTCACTGTGTGTGTGTGTGTGTGTGTGTGTCACTGTGGTGTGTGTGTGTGTCTGTGTGTGTGTGTCACTGTGTGTGTGTGTGTTTCACTGGCACGTGTGTGTGTGTGTGTGTGTCACTTGTTTGTCGTGTGTCACTGTGTGTGTGTGTGTGTGTGTGTGTGTGTGTGGGTGTGTGTGTGTGTCTGTGGGTGTGTCACTGTGTGTGTGTGTGTGTGTGGGAGTGTGTGTGTCAACTGTGTGTGTGTGTGTGTAGAGTGTGTGTGTGTGTCATGTGTGTGAGTGTGTGGATGTGTCACTGTTGTGTGTGTGTCTGTGTGTGTGTGGCACTGTGGGTGTCACTGTGTGTGTGCACTGTGTGTGTGTGTGTGTGTGTGTGTGTGTGTGTGTGTGTGTCCACTGTGTGTGTGTGTGTGTGTGTGTGTGTGTGTGTGTGTCTGTGTGTGTCACTGTGTGTGTGTGTGTGTGTGTGTGTGTGTGTGTGTGTGTGTGTGTGTGTCTGTGTGTGTGTGTGTGTGTGGTGTGTGTGTCTGTGTGTGTACTGTGTGTGTGTGTGTCGTGTGTGTGTGAGTGTGGGTCGTGTGTGTCACTGTGTGTGTGTGTGTGTGTGTGTGTGTGTGTGTGTGTTGTGGGTGTGTGTCACTGTGTCGTGTGTGTGTGTGTGGGTGGTGTGTGTGTCTGTGTGTGTTCACTTGTGTGTGTGTGTGTGTGTTGTGTGTGTGTGTGTGTGTGTGTGTGTCACTGTGTAACTGTGTGTGTGTTGTGTGTCCTGTATGTGTGTGTGTGTGTGTTGGGGGTAGTGGAATAAGATATGACCATCCCAGATATTACCCCCCCATGTTCAGCTGCTAAACCTCCCCTTGGTTCTAGCAGCGAGAGAGGGCTTGGGATTGTTGCAGAATATTTCTAGAAGTTCATAACAAAATCATGTTTGCATGTCTGCGAGTTTTAACACGGCAGCAACTCTCAAAATTCTGAGCTTTCTTTCTGAGGCCAAGTATTTCAGTGTAATGGCTCAGTGACTAATAATTGTGGCGTGCAGCAGAGAATCAAACAGAATGTATTACGAGAGATTGGTCATAAAGTAACAATTGGCTGTTGAAGGCTTCAGGATATTCTGACAAAGGCGTGAAGGGATTTTATTCTGCTAGTTTGTTTTATTTTCCGGCCAGGAACCACCATTGTTTCATCCAGTGTTTTCATTGTCTGCAAACGTCTGTCATCCTTGCATTGGCTATTTTTGTGTTATGGTTTGTTTTAGGGGGGAAAAAAATCCCAGGAGCTGGAAGGAATAATATATGCATTTAATGTGTTGCTCTCCTTCTTGTATGGAAGCTTTGCATAGTTTTGCAAGGCTGGAATGTAAAATAATTTATTCTGCTGTGCGTAGGTTGGAAGGCACTAGGAAAAGGAAGAAAATACTTGCATTTATTTTGTCCCTTTTGCAGTTTTAGACGCTCCTAAATTGCGTTCATCAAATTACTTCAATCCTGTTGGATTGAATAGGCTCACATAATTTGTAATATAGGAAACATGCAAAGCAAGAAACATAGAAAATAGTTGCAGGAGGAGGCCATTCGGCCCTTCGAGCCAGCACCACCATTCATTGTGATCATGGCTGATCGTCCCCTATCAATAACCCGTGCCTGCCTTCTCCCCATATCCCTTGACTCCACTAGCCCCTACAGCTCTATCTAACTCTCTCTTAAATCCATCCAGTGACTTGGCCTCCACTGCCCTCTGTGGCAGGGAATTCCATAAATTCACAACTCTCTGGGTGAAAAAGTTTTTTTCTCACCTCAGTCTTAAATGACCTCCCCTTTATTCTGAGACTGTGGCCCCTGGTTCTGGACTCGCCCAACATTGGGAATGATGATGATTGTAGAGCGACTATCTGTCAGATACAATGTGGGGATATTTTGCATCCATTTGAGAGGCAGTGCCAGTTTAATAGTTTGTTTAAAAGTGGCCACCTCTGAGAGTTCAGCACTCGCACAGTACTGTGGTGGGTTTTTGTGTTTGACAGGGACCCACAATCACTGATTTAAACGGCGAGAAAGAGAGCAGGAGGGGCAAATGTGTCTGAGATGAAAGGCAAAATATCACACTGCTACCAGTGGTCACATCTGCTCATCCCTACCCCTCTACGGCTTCCGAAGACCACTCTCTCCACAACTCCCTGTCCATCTACCCCTCACATTTCCAACAAGCACACGCGCAGCCATTCCACGTGGAAGAGAGACTCGCGTGCAGCTCTCGCAACCTCCTATGTTGCTCCTGATGTGGTCTCCATTACATCAGTGAGACCAAGTGCGGACTGGCAAATGTCTTGCAGGACACTTGGGGTGGCCCAGCGGTAGAGTTGCTGTAGAAACCTGGCACTGGAGTTCAGCATCAGAGACCTGGTTTCGGTCCTGGCACCGGGTGCTGTCTGTACGAAGTTCGTACATTCTCTCCGTGATCGCGTGGCCTTTCCCTGGGTGTTCCAGTTTCCTCCCGCATTCCAAAGACGTACAGGTTTTGTAGGTTCATTGACTTAGGAAAAAATTGTAAATTGTCCCCAAGTGCGCAGGAATAGTGCCAGTATCCAGGGGTCGATGTGGACTCGGTGGGCTGTGCTTTATCCCTAAACTAAACTACACTTGTACTCTTTCTGCCAAAGACAGAGGCTGCTTTAGACTTTAGAAATACAGGCCCTTTGGCCCATCGAGGCCGTACTGACCAGCAATAATCTCATGCACTATCGTGCAGGCTAGGGACAATTTACAGAACGGCAAATTCCAATTTGGTGGTTTACAACCCAATAGAACGAACACTGTATTCTGAAATTATAAATTACACCCCCTAACCACCCTCTTTCCACCCTCCCCTACCAATCTTGTGCATGCACCTTTCTCCCACTGTCTCCCTCCGCCCTGAACCTCTTCCCTACTCTGTTTGTTCATCTTCCATCCCAGAGTCTGACGTTTCTCCTCTCACCCCCCCCCCCCCACCCCCCTCCCCCTCGCCCTTCCTTACCCCATCCATTTTCACCCCCCTGTGTCTACCCAAAAAAGGAACTGCAGATTTCAATTATCTTAAAACTTTACTTCCAAGACTGAAGATGGATCGTCTCCTAGTCCCGCTCAAATCGTGTGTCCATGCTGGGGAGTAACTCAGTCCTTCGGTCAGGCAAGATCTCTGGAGAAAGGGAATAGGGTGAGGTTCGGTCGGAACCCTCTTCAGGACCTTCGGGTTCGGGACGAGACCTCCGACACACTCTTCATACCGGCCTGAGGTACACCAGTTTTTTTTGTGGCTAGCTGCCATCCTCTCTTTTGCATTTTCACTTATCGCCATCTCTCCTTGAATGAACACGCTTGTGTCTCCTTTTAGCTCTAGTTGCTGTCGCTACCCCACTCATCTCCTATCACTTGCCAGGCTTTGCCAAACGCGAATGGTCTCTTTCCATCTGAGATCCTTCTGCTTGAAGGCTCCCGCCCGAAACGAGACGTTTGTTGATTCCCCCCACCCTCCAGTACATCTGTGACCCTATGCTGCGTGAGTTCCCCCAGCCTTTTGTTGTTGACGATCAGTAAAATATTATCCCTACAGCTGTTGAAAGTACTGTCGGTTATATACATTGATCATGAGTCCACTGTCGGGTTGTTCAAAGGGGTGGAATTCCCATTATACCTGGGGAACTTGTTTCTGCAACTCGTCTGTTATCTGAGGTAATCATGTGTGAGAGCCAGTTTAATAACTGATATAGGTCGGAAGACGTAAGCTCGAGCCTTCAGCATTTGTGTTCGCGGGGCAGCAAGGGCTGCTGTGTGAATAGTTCCCACGAAATGCCGCAAACAGCAGCTAACCTCAACTCCAGAAGCTCCAACACCAAGAAGATTACAGCCTGTAAAAATTAATTTCCAGAACACATTTCTTGCCACGGAATAGAAGCTGGATTTAAATTGATTTTTTTTTTTGTAAAAAAGCTGAAAATAACGGCAGATGTTGGAAATCTGAAACAGAAGGAAAAATACTGGGAATGCTCAGCGGACCAGGCAGCATCCGTGGAGAGAGACGTAAAGTTTAATGTATTGGAACGAAGACTTCATCAGAACTGGGAAAGGGGACGGCACAGAGGCGCAGCGGTAGAGTTGCTCCCTAACAGCGTCAGAGACCCGGGTTCGATCCTGACCACAGGTGCAGTCTGTACCGCATTTTCACGTTCTGCCTGTGACTGCGTGGGTTGTCCCCGGTTCTCTGGTTTCCTTCCACGCTCCAAAGACGTACAGGTTTGTAGGTTAATTTGCTCTGGTAACTTTATAAATTGTATATCCTAGTGTCCAGGATAGTGCTAGTGTGCAGGGTGATTGCTGGTCAGTGCGAACGCGTGGGCCAAACGGCCCGTCTCCAAGCTGTATCTCTTAGGTCTGAAGCAAAGTAAAGAAAACGGGTTTGTTTTAAATTGTAGGGAGGGTGAGGAGTAGGTGGAGAACTAGGCAAGAGACGTCTGAAGAAGGGTATCGGCCCCAAAACGTTGCCCATTTCCTTCGCTCCATAGATGCTGCTGCTCCCGCTGAGTTTCTCCAGCTCTTTTGTCAACCTAGGCAAGGGACAATGAGAGTCAGAATTCCCATCAGAGAGTAGAGCTCCCTCAAGAATCTTACTGGGAAAGAGGCGGCTGTGTTATTCAGCAAAAGTTGAAAACTGCTGATATTTGACATCTGAAATACTATTGAAAATGCTTAAATGCTTCATATGCTGGGCAGCATCTTTAGTTTAGCTCATATAGATATAGTGTGGAAACAGGCCCTTCGGCCAACTGAATCCATGCTAACCAACGTTCCCCGTACGCTGGCACTGTCATACACACCGGGGACAATTTATAATCCTTACCTAAGTCAATTAACCTACAAACCTGTCTGTCTTTGTAGTGTGGGAGGAAACTGGAGCACCCGGGGAAAGCTCACGTGGTCGAACAAACTCTGTACAGACAGCTCTCCTAGTCAGGATTGAACCCAGGTTTCTGGCACTGTAAGGCAGCGAGCTAGGCACCACACCACCTTTCTGTGGGCGTAGAACCTTCATCGGAGCCGGAGAAGGGAGATAAAAAGGTAGATGGGAGAGGGATCACAAAAAGCTGGAGAAACTCAGCGGGTGCAGCAGCTTCATTAAGGAGCGAAGGAGATAGGCGACGTTTCGGGCCGAGACCTTCTTCAGACTGGTCAGGGATCCGGAAACGAGAGATATAGACGATGATGTGGAGAGATAAGGAACAATGAGTGAAGATATGCAAAAAGTATCGGTGTTAAAGGGAACAAGCCATTGTAAGCTGTTTGTGGTGTGAAAATGAGAAGCTGGTGCGACTAGGGTGGGGGAGAGCTAGAGATAGAGATAGAGGGAATGCCAGGGCCCCAGGGCTGAGGGAGAGGTGGGGAAGGGGAGGAGAGCAGCAAGGGTTAACAGAATGAGAAAATTCATATTCAAGCCCCAAAGGATGCAGACTCCCAAGCGGAATATGAGGTGCTGTTCCTCCAGCTTGCGGTGTTTGCTCACTATGGCCGTGGAGGAGGCCCAGGACCGAGAGGTCGGATGTGGAATGGGGGAGGGGGAGTTGAAGTGCTGAGCCACCGGGAGGTCGGGTTGGTTATTGCGGACCGAGAGGAGGTGTTCGGCGAAGCGATCGCCAAGCCTCCGCTTGGTCTCACCGTATAGATCATCTGGCATCTGGAGCAGCGGATGCGTAGATGAGGTTGGAGGAGGTGCAGGTGAACCTCTGTCGGACCTGGAAGGACTGCTTGGGTCCCTGAAAGGAGTGGAGGGGGGTGGTGAAGGGGACAAGTGTTGCATTTTCTTGCGGTTGCAAGGGAAAGTGCCGGGGAAGGGGTAGAGTGGGAGGGGAGGGAAGATGGGGACAAGGGAGTTGCAGAGGGAGCGGTCTTTGCGGAAGGCAGACAGGGGGGGAGATGGGAAGATGTGGCGGGTGGAGGGGTCACGTTGGAGGTGGCGAAACTGGCGGAGGACTATATGTTGTATTTTGTATTTGCCGGCTGGGTGGGGTGAAAGGTGTGAGGACAGGGGGACTCTGCCCTGTTTGCGTGTGTGGGGGGAATGGGGAGAGAGGGCAGTGTTGCGGGGTTGGTATGGAGGAGACTAGTGGGGGAATATGGGGGGAGAGGGGCAGTGTTGCGGGGTTGGAGGATAGTGGGGGGGGAATGGGGAGAGAGGGCAGTGTTGCGGGGTATGGAGGATTAGTGGGGGTATGGGGAGAGAGGGCAGTGTTGCGGGGTATGGAGGAAGATGGGAGAGGGGTTTGATTGTTGGCAGGTAACCATATACCATATACCATATAACAATTACAGCACAGAAACAGGCCCTCTCGGCCCTTCCAGTCCGTGCCGACCATTTGTTTTCCCTAGTCCCATCTACTACACTCAGACCATACCCCTCCATTTCCCTTCACGTCCATATACCTATTCCACTTTACTCTTAAATGTTAAAATCGATCCTGCCTCCACCACTTCTGCTGGAGCTCATTCCACAGCAGCCACCACCCTTGAGTAAAGAAGTTCCCCCTCACGTTACCCCGAAACCTCTGTCCCTTAATTCTCATGTCATGCCCTCTTGTTTGAATCTTCCCTACCCTCAATGGGAAAAACGTATCCACGTCAACTCTGTCTATCCCTTTCATCATTTTAAAGACCTCAATCAAGTCCCCCCTTAACCTTCTGCGCTCCAAAGAATAAAGACCTAAATTCTGATCAAATTCTAGCTGTCCCCTTGGATTGAATAGTTTGGATTGACTGGACTTCATTCAAGGATGAGAGCAATCATCAGCAAAGTTAGATGGGGAGAAGCTTGGGTTATTCTGCGGAGACTTAACAGTTGTCAGAGTTCATGGCTGGTTCTGATGGGAACAGATTCCCCCTTCTGGCAGAAGGACGAAGGAACAAAACTACATTTGATAACAGCTGCAACAGAGTTGTGAGGAGAGAATTTTACACCGAGCATAATCTTCTGAAACTCCCTCTGGAACTAATGTCTGGTGGAAACAGAATCCGTCTTCAAAAGGGAGTTGGATAACCATTTGTCAGAATCTCCCACACGGGATTGTAGGGGTTGATGAATGGAACCTCGCTGTGGGAAATACTCCACCAGGAGCCAGCATGGACCTGCTGGGCCAACGGACGTCCTCCAGAGCTGTAACAATTCTGTGAACGTTCATGGAAGCACTCACTCCCTGCGCCACCAGTGCACAGTGGCTGCAGGGTGCCGCAGTCGACTAAATGCAATTCTGTTTCGTGCCAGTGCTGCTCCTAAACCTGCGACCTCTGCCCTGAAGAAGGACAAGCGGACGTTGGGTGTTTCCACTAGTGGGGGAGTCCGGGAGCAGGCGCCGTAGCCTCAGAATAAAAAGATGTACCGTTAGAAAGGAGAAGAAGAGGAATGTCTTTAGTCACAGGGTGGTGGAGCTGTGGAATTCATTGCCACAGACGGCTGTGGAGGCCAAGTCGATGGATTTTTTTTTTTCAGAGATTGACAGATTCTTGATTAGTAAAGGTAACGGGGGTTATGGGGAGAAGGTGGGAGAATGGGGTTGAGAGGGGAAGATGGATCATCCATGATTGAATAGTGGAATCAACTTAATGGACCGAATGGCCTAATTCTGCTCCCATAACTTATGAACTTAACCGACTGCATCATCCCCTCGCGCCTCATACAATCTTAAGTTGGAAATATATCCCTGATCTTTTATTATCACAAGGTCTAAATCCTAGAACGAGGGGACTATCTTTGTGCAGGAAAGAACTGCAGATGCCGGTTTAAACCGAAGGTAGACACAAAATGCTGGAGTAACTCAGCGGGACAGGCAGCATCTCTGGAGCGAAGGAATGGGCGATGTTACGGGTCGAGACCCTTCTTCAGACTGATCTTTGCAGATTTATAGGGAACATCTTTGCTGGTTCAAGAAGGCACCACCATCACCTTCTCAAAGGGCCATTAGGAATGGGGTATAAATGCACCTTGAAACCGGAAAACAATCAACTTATTTGGTAAACTGCCCGCACTCACTACTCTCCCACTAAACTCTGCAGGTGCCCCAGGAGGAACCATGCTCGAGGTACTTCTCAGACGTCCATGTATAATCGGATTAGATGAGTAAAATTGAGGTCCCATTTACTCCCTCTGGTAGCCAGAGAAGATTCTCTGTTCAGTTTCTCGTTGCCTGTACTGATGTACACTGGTACCGACACCTGATAGCTGCGTGCTATCCAGTCGGCAGAACGACTGTATCCGGCTCCAATCAATCCTTCCACAGCGTACGGATCTAGGAGAAAGGGAATTCTGGCGCTGTTTGGAACTAAAATGGTAAAATTACCTTTGATCTCCTTGCCGCTTTGTAACCAGCAAGGGTCATCACTGAAGCAGATTATTTGACTGTTATCTTTATTTGTGTTTGTGGGGCTTTGTATTTGCATATTGGCTCCCACTTTCTAATGGCGTTCATCCAGAGAGTTGTGGGTCTGTGGGATTCTCGGCCACAGATGGCAGTGGAGGCCAGTTCACTAGATGTTTTCGAGTGAGAGTTAGAGTTTGCTCTTGGGGCTAAAGGAATCAAGGGATATGAGGGGAAAAAGCAGGAACGGGGTACTGATTGGGGACGATCAGCCATGATCATATTGAATGGCGGTGCAGGCTCGAAGGGCCGAATGGCCTACTCCTGCACCTATTTTTCTATGTTTCTATGTTTCTGATTCTTCAGTGCAGTTCATTAGCTGCGAAACACTTTGGGGTGGGTCTTGAGGTCACGGAAGGTGCTTTGTAAATGCAGGTCGCTTTTCAATGTGACAAAACATATGAGCCAGTAGTGTTTTATATTGCAAGACCATGCTCCAACTGTTGTTGACCCGTCGGCCAATGAACTTTATAATCATGGTAATATTCACAATCGCCTCCATTTTGGTTCATTAAAAGCAAATAGTTTTGAACCTATTTTCTTCGCTCATCACTTCTTCCTCGCTCTCTGTTCTGTTTATTGCTCCTTTTGCATATTATTACACCTACTTTCTGCTCTTTTTTTGAGCAGTCTAGAATTAATAATGCACCCTTTTTGTATTGGAAGAACGTGACCTCGAACCACCTTTGAACCCTTGATTTCCTTTGCAAAGTTGGTAGCGACATTTAGATGAAAACAGTGCATTAATTAAAAAAAACTCAGATAAGAAAGACGTAAAAGATTGACCCGTGAGATGAAATAAAAAATTCCTCTTTCAGATGTTTATGCCAATTCACTTTAAATCCATCTCTGCTTTAACCCCATCTCTACTCTCCAGCTTGACCTCCTCCTGATACATTTCCTTCGCTTCTGAGTGAGCAGGTTTCACCTGAATTCCCAGCAGTGTTTATTTGTGCCCGTCTTAGATTGGTGGCTGCATCAGGAGCGGAGACTTTTTCTCTCTGTTTTGCCCAAATCTTGATGTAAAACATCTTCATGGAACACCCCCTCAGCCCTCCCCTTTTCCAGCGCAGTCTTCAAGCCTTACCAGAATTTTGGTGTTAGCTCTCTAACCTTTCTGTATATAGATCTTCTTTTTGCTCCCTCGACTGTGCCTCTTTGTAACAGACCATTTAACGTTGACTGAGTATGTTATAGTGGTTGTCAAGAGCCAAGACGTGTATTTGTCATATGCATCAAGAACTCAACAATGAAATTCTTACTTACAAAATCGAGGTGTTGTTAAACCGTGACCGTCTGTGGTTCGGTGTTGACAGTAAGAGGTCTTGCCCTTGAAATTGAGCATTGAAATGCAAAAAAGAAAATGTAAGTTTGATGGAACTTGCAAGGATAGACCATACGGCGGGATCGTGTTACGTGTCTTCACGCTGCGTTTGGCCCTCACATCCTGCAGTCAACCCCACAGGCATAATCTTCCATTCTTACTCTTGATTTGTACTGGGATATCCCTTTGCGCCTCCCGAGTACTTCACAAGATTTCGAAGTGCAGTAACCGGTGCAGAGCGGGTCAGTTTTCACGAGGCAAGCGAGCATGTGTAAAGGCAGACACAAAAGGCTGGAGTAACTCAGCGGGTCAGGCAGCATCTGTGGAGATCTTTCGGGTCGAGACCCTTCTTCAGACCCGCGTTACCTATTCCTTTCCTCCAGAGATGCTGCCCGACCCACTGAGTTATGGGGCTGTCCCACTGCAACGAGCTAATTCAAGAGTTCTCCCGAGTTTCCCCTAATTCGAACTCGGAGATTTACGGTAATGGCCGCTCGTAGGTACTCGGGGCTCTCGTGGACATTTTTCAACATGGTGAAAAATCTTCACGAGTCTTCACGAGCTTACCGCGTTTCCCGAGTACCTGCCGTTAGCGTTACGAGCCGCTAAGAGACGTCCCGAGCTCCGACGTACCTGCTACGTACATTCTACGTGCTTACCATGAGTTTGATTTTTTTTAAACTCGGGAGAGCTCTTGAATTACCTCGTACAGTGGGACAGGCCCATGAGACATTGTAGATATTAGTTTATTCCGGAGATTCCAGTCTGCAGCATTCCCTTCCAGATGGTATTGGTATTGATCCATTAACAATTCCGATATTGATATCAATACCGAAGATAGACACAAAATGCTGGAGTAACTCAGTGGGTCAGGCAGCATCTCTGGAGAAATAGGTGTTGTTTCAGGTTGAGATCCTTCTTCAGACTGAGTGTCGGAGGGGAGGGTAACTAGAGATATGAAAAGGTTCAGAACATATCACAGCTGCCTGCCGTTAGCGATACGAGCCGCTAAGAGACGTCCCCGAGCTCCGACGTACCCGCTACGTACGTTCTACGTGCTTACCACAAGTTTTTTTTTAAAACTCGGGAGAGCTCTTGGGTGAACCTGTGCAGCGGGACAGCCCCATTACTCCAGCATTTTGTGTTTGTCTTCGGTTTAAACCAGCACGTGCAGTTCCTCCTCACACATGGCATGTGTAAAAGACCTGCTTGTGTAATTGGCTCAGGGGCACATGTTGGCGACTGGACTAGGGCAACCTCCCCTGGGCTACATATTTTTCATCCATCTGAGAGAGTTTCTGGACTTTGACTAAACATCACACCACAAGTGCATCACTCCTTCAATACTGCACCAGTGTGCAACCTTGAGCTAGTGCTTTGTAACCATGTATTTGTCTTTCCACTGACTGCTTAGCACGCCACAAAAGCTTCTCTTTCATTGTAGCTCGGTGCAAGTGACAATAAACTAATCCAAACTGAATCTCTGGTGTGGGACTTGAACTCGCAACTGTCGCTGACAGTCAAAATACTGGGAAATAGAAGCAGGAACAGCCCCTCCAACCTTTCCTGGCATTCAATATGATCATTCATGGCTAATATCCTGGTCTTAACTCCTCTTCTGTTCCAGAGGAACAGCAAGGGAATGACAATTGATTTTTTTTGAACAATTAATTTCTTTATCAGGGATGAATTCTGCATTGTTCAAGTCTCGGGCTAATATAGAATGCAATCACATGCATCATTTATACCCTGTCTTGTAAGGTTCTGCTCAAGGAACCTTTTGAATAAAAGGCTTGTACTGCAAAAGCTGGTGGATTTTGATCTTGGAGAGTTTATAGTGCAGTCGTGGCTGTATAAAGGACGTCACTATTTTAGAAAATGATTTTCTTTGAGTTCCAATTTTGCTTTCTTGGACTTTGCACTATTTACCTCCATTATCCAGTTCCAAGAACTAGGTTCATTCAGATGAATGAATTCACTACAGAGGTCTTATTTATTTTGCTTCCATGGTTATTTGGCAGGGTGCTTGTACACTGAGCAGCGCACGGTGCAGATATCTGTATTTCATTCGTAGCATGTCAGGGCATTTTGTAGTTCCTGACCTCTCGCATAGAGTCTTAGGCAGCTGTCGACATTCCGATGGCAGTGTTGCTTTCTGGGCCAAGTGGTAATGAAGTACGGACTTACTCTGCTGATATTCTTTCTGGTTTGCCACATTACATTGTCACCGCACTTTTACCACCCCCTGCGTCCACAGCTTGTGAGTTTGTAATTCAGGGCCTGATAAATGGGCGGTTGGAGCAGAAGGAGTGTTGCAGACGATCGATCCGGGAACAACGAACAAACCGCTGGAAGAATTCGAAGATAGGCTGGAGTGACTGAGCGGCTCAGGCAACATCTTAACCTGAGACAGACACAAAAATCTGGAGTAACCCAGTGGGACAGGCAGCATCTCTGGAGAGAAGGAATGGGTAACGTTTCGGGTCCTTTCTTCAGACCATGACCTGAAACATCTCTCCACAGATGCTGCCTGACCCGCTGAGAGTCACTTCAGCACTTGTGTCTATCTAAACCAGCATCTGCAGTTACTTCCTACAGATTTTATCTGCTGGAACTCAGTGGGTCGAGCAGGATGTGTGTGTGTGTGGGGGGGGGGGGGGGGGGGGGATGTGATGGTGGGGGGGGGGGGGGGGGGTGATGGGATGGATTGTCATCTGGTGGGATATTCAAATCCCACCACGTGAAATTTTAAAATTCAGCGAATTTAATTAAAACTGAATTAAATGCCGGAATCAGTAGTCGTGACTCTGAATCTGTTGGATTGTTACAAAAATATCTGATTTACAATTGCGTCTGTGTGGGGTTTCCTCCCACGTGCCAAAAACGTTCTGTTTGGTGAAATGTAGACACGAGGAACCGCGGATGCTTAAAAGAAAAAAAGACACAAAGTGCTGGAGTAACTGAGCGGGTCAACTGGAACAGGCTCTACTTGCAGCCTGGCTCGCTGAGCTACTCGAGCTGGTTGGTCGATTAATAGCCTGTTGTACATTGCCTTCCGTGGTGCTGATGAGTGGGAGAGTATGGGAGGAGTGTGTAGAAATGATTACCATTGTATCTCATGCTAATTTAGTAATTGAAAACGCCCCCCCAAAATACCATTCTCCTTCAAATATCTGTGTGAAGTGGTTTCTCCATTAGTGCCCGATTACATCTTGCACTTTGAGTGTTTTTGTTCTCTAAGTGCAATTCTTTTTGGCCGATTATTACCTGGTGACCATGGCTTGCAGTGTTCTATTTGTCTACTACACTGTGCTGCTTCCAGGTCTGAAGCCTAGATTTTGAAATTCACTTCCTTTTGTTGTGAATCTCACCTTGGCTTTGCACCTTAAGGGCCTGTCCCACCAGCGTGCGACTGCATGCGGCGAGCGCGACCTAACGTGGTCGCTTGAGCCGTACGGCCTCGCGGGGCTGGTACCACTTCGATCGCCGGAGCCGTATGGAGTCGTGCGGGGCTGGTCCCGACATCGCGCGGGGGCTCAGAAAAACTGACACTGTCCAAAAATTCCACGCGCCAACAGTCTGTCGGCCCGCAGCCGCATTGAGGCCGCAGCTTCTCGACGTCGTACGCAGCGTCTTGGCGGCGTACGCCTAGCGCGTGGTGTTGCGCGATGACGTCACCGCCCGGCGTGCCGTTGCGCGATTAAATCACCGCTCGGCGCCGTGCGACGTCCAAATTCAGCCGGCCCGCCTCCTGCCCAGCTGATTGGTGAGTATGGTGCCGGGACCAGCCCCGCACAACTCCATACGCCTCCGCGGTTCGAAGTGGAATGCCTCAAGCAACCACGTTTGGTCGCGCCAGACGCATGCAAACGCATGCTGGTGGGACAGGCCCTTTACTCTCTGTGTGATCGTCTCCAGCCCCGCATTCTCTACAACTGGGCACTCCTACAGTTCTGACCTCTTTATCACGCTTGAATTTAATCACTGGAGCTCTGGATTTCCATCCCCAAGCCTCAACAGCAACCCCCCCCCCCAATCTTCTCCGAGTCCTCCCACTACTGACTAAACTTCTGATCACTGAGCACCTCCCCCTCTGGCCCTTTGGCAGACGTTGCATGATAAATCCTCATTGCAGCTCTGTGTCAGCACTTTGTTGCTATTAACCTTCACCCCAATCAGGGAGTGTTTTGTTTAGCTTTTCTCTGCTCCATTGAGGAGCTGGAGGGGATTAGAACTATATTAGCTCACGACATGAAAGTAAGCCCGCATTTCAAAGAGTTGCTAACATTTGGATTCTTGCTCCCTCTCTTCCTCCAAATCTGATGAGGAATGATTATTTAATGTTAGCCTTCTCTGGCCAAAAACGTTTGCCAGTACAGATTCACTACCTTTTTGAGCATGAAGCTCAAAGCAATTGCCCGTGTGACTCACTCTGCTGCAGGGTAACAATAGTTGTTCATTCCTGCTTCGATAAGCTGCGTATCGTGACAGCGCTGTGTGCTGCAGACTTTGCTTTAGACTGAAACATAGAAACATAGACAATAGGTGCAGGAGGAGGCCATTCGGCCCTTCGAGCCAGCACCGCCATTCATTGTGACCATGGCTGACCGTCCCCTATCAATAACCCGTGCCTGCCTTCCCCCCATATCCCTTGACTCCACTAGCCCCTAGAGCTCTATCTAACTCTCTCTTAAATCCATCCAGTGATTTGGCCTCCACTGCCCTCTGTGGCAGGGAATTCCACAAATTCACAACTCTCTGGGTGAAAACTTTTTTTTTCTCACCTCAGTCTTAAATGGCCTCCCCTATATTCTAGCACTGTGGCCCCTGGTTCTGGACTCGCCCAACATTGGGAACACTTTTCCTGCATCTAGCTTATTCAGTCCTTTTATAATTTTATATGTTTCTATATAAAATTATAAAAGTAAATTTATAATTACTTTTATGATTACTTTTATAGGCTTGCATTCACTAGGCTCCAGTGAATGCAAGCCTAGTCTTTTCAACCTTTCCTCATATTAGAACTGTCGAGATACGGTGCGGATTTAGGCCCTACCGCCCACTGAGTCTGCTCCGACCAGCGCGTACATCAGCGCTATCCTACCCACTAGGGACAATTTTTACAATTTTACCGAAGCAAATTTGGAGTGTTGGAGGAAACCGGAGCACCCGGAGAAAACCCACGCGGTCACAAACTCCGTACAGACCGCACCCGTAGGCAAGATCGAACCCGGGTCTCTGGCGTTGTAAGGCAGCGCCCAGTGTTAGAATGATTGGCTAATTCCCCTGGAGACAACACAGCGGTCCGTCCGTACGTGACTCAAATTGATTTCTACTCATTGTTTGCCTCTTACCATCCTCCACAACAGATTTTATCTGTTATTTAAAAAAAAACCCTCAAGCAAACTGTGCAGTTTGTGCTTCCTCTGCTCTCCCCCCCCCCCTTCCCCCCTCGCTCTTTGTGAAGCTTTCTTGATAAATTGGTCCATACTTTGTCTCATGTACCCTGAAGGTACAGTGAAATTATTTTTTTTTTTGCATACACAATACACAAAAGAATCGCTACATGGCGCAAAGTTAGAAAGTACCCTTGAATATTTTTGGTCTCTTCTTCGTCCCCCCCCCACCCCCACCGTTGGTTCCTCTTGTTCACGATGCCCCCCCCCCCCCCCCCCCCCCCACCATGCTGGGTCGCCTTTGTTCTTTGTGAACTCTGCCCCCAAGGACTCTGACCTCATTTTCCATGTCCCTCCTCGTTCTTGGTCAATGCCGGTGGCTTGGGCCCGAGTTTGGAGCCTGCGATGCGCAGGCAGGGCCTACCAGTTGGCTGACTCTTGTCTAAACGCCTCTTAATCTCGTAATTCCACCAATTCCACCAGCTCCTGGCAGATATCAACCGCTCTCTGTGAAAATAAAACACTTTCCCCACAGATCCCCTTTAAAACCTATTACCCACACCTTCTACCTCTGTCCTCTTGGCTTTAACAGGTTAATGATCCCAAACTTGCCACCTTTGTGACAGAAATGTCATCTGCTAGCTGTCTCATCCAGTGAAATGTGCCTAAGGTTGGAAACCAAATGAAAGAAAGTTAAATCTCGGCATTCCCTTTGTTAGTAGCAGCCTTATCTCTGATCCAAGCTCACGGGTTCAGTCTCCATTTTAAAACACCGCATTCTAGGTTACACAAAGGAGTCTGCTAAAGTAGCTGTCTTGCTTCCAAGTCACAGCCTTCTCAGAACCTCATGGAACATGCCACACAGAAACACAAGCACAAATTCAAAGCGGACACTCTGCAGAGCTGTGGGAGTGCTGTCCATCGCAGGTGCTGCATCTAACTGAGATCTTTAAAGACATTCCCTCACTGCTCCCTAAGATCTCATTGTTTCAAAAGTCTACAGAGCAGATTATCCAAACGCCTCTCGTAAATAAACCTCCCTTGACCATCATCACTCTTTGGTGTTGCTCCTCCAGAGCTTGTTGTCACATCAACATTTGGTTGTCACAACTGTGTCTATGCATTGGTTGCAAATCGCTGCAGGAGGTCTGGAGGCGGTTAAAGGTCCTATGAAAATGGAGCACTGCTTTTGTCTTCGGTACGGTAGACTTACTGTACTGTCCGAGGTGCCACTATTTGGCTCGGACATTCATCTTGAGTTCCCCCTCCCTCTCCGTCGCTCCCCTGCCCTGGTTGTCTTGCTAGTTTCACTGTTTGTATCCTTTCATTATCACCTCTTCCACAGCCAACAATGGACCATTGTGGGCTTCACCTTTCTTGAGTCGTCGGTGGAAGCTGTGATCTGTTCTGCACCTTTTCATACCTCTGGTTTCCCTCTCCCCTGACTCTCAGTCAGAAGAAAGGTCTCGATCCGAAACGTCACCCATTCCTTTCCTCCAGAGACGCTGCCTGTCCCGCTGAGTTGCTCCTGCATTATGTGTCTACGTTCATCTGAGACCATCTGCTCAAAAGGTCCTCAAACACCATGAAAAACTGAGTGGGAATATTCTTCCAGCAACTGGCCAACACTCAGAGAGCAGACAGCACTGATTATACCTTCAAGTCTCTCCTGTACTTTACAAATGGTAATGCTCCAAAATTATTGCCTGATGGTGAAGTTCTTCGAATATCTTGAGTTTAACTTCAAATTCTTTCTTGCTTCACATCTTTTCACTTCCTCCCATTCCATCGCATTGTTGCATTGTACAATGTCTGGTTCATAAGTCATAGAAGCATGATTAGGCCATTTGGCCCATTGAGTCTACTCCGCCATTCAATCGTGGCTGATGTATCTTACCCTCTCAACAGCGTTCTCCTGCCTTCTCCCCATAACCTTTAACACCCTTACTAATTAAGATTCAATTCTGGGAAAGGTTCAACCATTGCTATTCCACCTCACTGTTCTTCGACCTCAGCACCTTGAAAGCTCTGCTGCCCACACCCTGGTTACACCAAGCCCCATGATCCAACTACCCACGACTCATTCACACTGTTTTAAAGTGGCCCCAAAGTCTGAAACCTTCGCCTGACCTATGAGCATCCCAAATTTCAACGCCCTTCCACTTCTGGCTACTTGTGCATCAGTGTTCTGCACTTGGTGCACAGGGCCCAAGGATTTGAGCTCCTACGCTAATCATCTTGCCTCTCTGCTCTTTAAAATCTATCTCCTTGACCATTAATGTTGGCACTCCCATCTTTGATGACTCATTGATCAAATGTCGCCTGATAACTCCCTCAAGCTGCTGCTTGGAATCTTTAGTTGCGTTGAAGCCACTATAAAAATAGACTATAGCGTAGTTAAAATTTAAGATTGCTGGCACCCTGGTGCAGCAGTTAGTGCTGCTACCCCGCGGCTGCAGCAACCCAGCTTCGATCCTGACATGCAGTTTGCATAGGGAGGTTGCACAGGAGGTTCCTGTGACAACATAAGTTGACTCGAGGCACTGTTTCCTCCTGTCTGAAGAAGGGTCACTGTCTAAAGAAGGGTTTCTGCCTGAAACGTTGCCTATTTCCTTTGCTCCATAGATGCTGCTGCACCCGCTGAGTTTCTCCAGCACTTTTGTCTACCACTGTTTCCTCCCACATCTAATGACTTGAAGAAAGACTGGATAGACTCGGCTTGTACTCGCTGGAATTTAGAAGATTGAGGGGGGATCTTATAGAAACGTACAAAATTCTTAAGGGGTTGGACCTTAAGAGGCTAGATGCAGGAAGATTGTTCCCGATGTTGGGGAAGTCCAGAACAAGGGGTCACAGTTTAAGGATAAGGGGGAAGTCTTTTAGGACCGAGATGAGAAAAACATTTTTCACACAGAGAGTGGTGAATCTGTGGAATTCTCTGCTGCAGAAGGTAGTTGAGGCCAGTTCATTGGCTATATTTAAGACGTGGCTAAAGGGATCAGGGGGTATGGAGAGAAGGCAGGTACAGGATACTGAGTTGGATGATCAGCCATGATCATATTGAATGGCTGTGCAGTCTCGAAGGGCCGAATGGCCTCCTCCTGCACGTATTTTCTATGTTTCTATGTTCAAGAAGGAACAACAGATGCTGAAAAATTGAAGCTTGTTTCCCTGATCCCTGACCAGTCTGAAGAAGGGTCTCGACCCGAAACGTCGCCTATCTCCTTCGCTCCTTAGATGCTGCTGCACCCGCTGAGTTTCTCCAGCCTTTTGTGTACCCAGAAAAATTGAAGGTAGACAAAAGTGCTGGAGAAACTAAGCGGGTGCGGCAGCATCTATGGAGCGAAGGAAATAGGCAAAGTTTCGGAAACATAGAAACATAGAAACATAGAAATTAGGTGCAGGAGTAGGCCATTCAGCCCTTCGAGCCTGCACCGCCATTCAATATGATCATGGCTGATCATCCAA
This sequence comes from Okamejei kenojei, assembly GCA_035221665.1. Taxonomy (NCBI): domain Eukaryota; kingdom Metazoa; phylum Chordata; class Chondrichthyes; order Rajiformes; family Rajidae; genus Okamejei; species Okamejei kenojei. The sequence continues at coordinate 112,619,215 of CM069136.1, read as the reverse complement.
CTCAGTATCCCGTACCTGCCTTCTCTCCATACCCTCTGATCCCCTTAGCCACAAGGGCCACATCCAACTCACTCTTAAATATAGCCAATGAACTGGCCTCAACTACCCTCTGTGGCAGAGAGTTCCAGAGACTCACCACTCTCTGTGTGAAAAAAGTCTTTCTCATCTCGGTCTTAAAGGATTTCCCCCTTATCCTTAAGCTGTGACCCCTTGTCCTGGACTTCCCCAACATCGGGAACAATCTTCCTGCATCTAGCCTGTCCAACCCCTTAAGAATTTTGTAAGTTTCTATAAGATCCCCTCTTAATCTCCTAAATTCCAGAGAGTATAAACCGAGTCTATCCAGTCTTTCTTCATAAGACAGTCCTGACATCCCAGGAATCAGTCTGGTTTCGGCCCGAAACGTTGCCTATTTCCTTTGCTCTATAGATGCTGCCGCACCCGCTGAGTTTCTCCAGCACTTTTGTCTGCCCTCTATTGACTTGATGGTAGACTAAGTGGCTACTGTAAATTACCTCACAGTGTAATGGATGGCAGGAGAATCGGGATGGAGCAGATGGTCATGTTGCAGATAAATAAAGTGGGGAATGGAATTTATCGGGTTGATTTGAGACAGCACATACATAAAAATACTGTAAGGAAATATAAGAAAATTAAGACACTTCTGCAACACAGCCTTGAACCAAATATTGGCATTCTTGACTAGTATATAAGCATGCAAATGCGCTCACGTGATGTTAAGGGAGAAATAAGTGCTTTGATTAAACACATTTAAGATTAAGTTTCTGTGCATTAGAGCAATAGGCACATCTCCAGGTGGAATTCTCCAGAGATGTTGCCCTGACCCGCTGAGTTACTCTGGCACTTTGTGGCTATCTACGGTATAAACCACCAGTATCTGCAGTTGCTTTCTTCACCTTCTAGGCGAAATTACTCCAACTGAAAGTCCATTCATTTGCTCTTTAACTGAACGCTGTTCATGAAATTCCACGAATTAGTTTTATGAACTAATAGTTTCTGAAGCTGGAGATTGTAAAGGAGGCTGATTTTAAAGTCGGGTGAGGGAAGAACATTCCCCGCTTAGCAATTCTCTGCTGCTCACGTGAAACAAATCTTGCTCCAGGCCAGACTGTTGTTGAAAAATCTACCATTATTAGGCATGTAAACTAAGGTAGATTTAGCGATGCTCTGGAGTTATGTATGAAAACATGTTTAAATTGATGCGAGGGTACACAAAAAGCTGGAGAAACTCAGCGGGTGCAGCAGCATCTAAGGAGCGAAGGAGACAGGCGACGTTTCGGGTCGAGACCCTTCTTCAGACTTTAAATTGATGTGATGTGTTTTTTAAGATTTGCTTTGTGCTTGCCCTGCTGTGATTTTATTTACCGCTTGATGACAAGTTGTTTCAAATCTCAGATGTACCTCTCCCCTCAGTTCTTTTTTTGTTTGATGTTGTTGAAAGATTGGATTGTCGCTGAGCCTCTTGATGGTTTTGTGAGATAATATTGCCGTTCCTGCTGAGAACAATGGCCTGCTGTTGAATAGAGGCATTTGTTTAGCGCTCTCTGACGTGAGATTCGTACTTGCTTTGTACGCTGTTGTAGTCCAGGTGGTTTTTTAGTTCTCGCTGTGACCCATGCATGTGCTGATGTGCATTGTGTACGCGGGTGTCCCTAAGGCACCAGTAGGAAACCCAAGCAGCCCACACCCACCCATTGTCTCGGAGGATCCTGCAGTGTGCCTTGATGAAGTCAACAATCCTCTCTGCCCCTTCAAGTTGGTGAACAATTAGGTGACCCTTGTTATGCGAGCTCTTGGTCTGAATTAGGCCTTAAGAAGTACATTTGATTTAAATTTCTGCCAGTGAAGGGGGGGGGGGGGGGGAGGGGAGTTGACAGTTTCACTAGCCCCCCTGCTTCCACTGAGTGTTGACTCTGAGAGTGGAGAACGAGCATGGAAATTGGGTCTTTGAGAGTGCTGTCGAACAGCGTAACTTTAGGATACACTAGTTTAATTTATTGTTGCACTGTGGTACAGTGAAAAGCTTTTGATGCATGCTACCAATTACGGAGAAGACTATCCATGATTATGATCAAGCCATCCACAGATAATGGTGAAGGCATTTAGTGCAAGATAGAGTCCGATTAAATATAGTTGAAAGGCCTTCGATGAGGTAGATGGGAGGTCAGGACTGCATTCTAGTGGTGAGAGGACGGTTCCGTTACCTGATAACAGCAGGGAAGAAACTGTCCCTGAATCTGGAGGGATGCGTTTTCATACTTCTGTGCCTCTTGCCTGATGGGAGAGGGGAGAAGAGGAAGACTGGTCTTTGATTATCCTGGTGGCTTTGCCAAAGCAGATTGAAGCGTAGATGGAGTCGATGGAAGGGAAGTTAGTTTTTGTGATGGTCTGGGTATGTCCACAACTCTCTACAATTTCTTGTGGTCTTGGATGGAGCTGTTCCCAAACCATGCTTTGATGCAACACGATGAAATGCTTTCTATGGTTCATCTGTAGAAGTTAGTGAGGGTTGTTCAACATGCCAAACTTCATAAGCTTTCTATGGAAGTAGAGCCACTGGTGTGCTTTCTTGGCTGGGGTGGAAATCGCTATCAAAACATGGGGGGGACACAATTTCTTGGTGGCCACGCGCCTACACACACACACACGTACATGCGAGGCTTCAGCCGTGGGCCCTGTGGACGGTAACATCGGGAGCTGATCTGCTTGGTGACCGACTCCGAACTCAAGCAACAGCAGCTTCATCTGCCCCGAATCGTGGGGCTTGAATCTGCCTGTTCACGGGGCCTTTCATCGCCCGGCGCGGCTTAAAATCGGCACGGGATCTTCCATCGCCCTGTGGGGACTTCAACATCGGGAGCCTCGATCTCCTCGACGCAGCAATTTGACTGCCTGACCGCGGGGCGATGGAAGATTCTGCGGCCGGTTTTAAGTTGCCCCGGGCGATGAAAGGCCCCGCGAACGGGCCGATTCAGCCCTTAGAAAGTGTCTGATGCCCGCTTTAATCTTTCAAAAGCTACAATGTGATAAATAACTTCAAATAAAACTGAAGCAAATATAGGGAAACTGGACCAATCTTGGAGGGAAGGGGGGGGGGGGGAGAGAGAGAGATTGTGTTAATACAGTGTTAATAGTGACATTTAACAAGCGCTTAACAGTGACCGTTAACAGATCGTTTTAGTCCCAGTGGAATCAATTGATAAACGACTCCAATCGCTCGAGTATTGTATGTCTGTGGAATGGATGAGCATGGGGGGGGGGGGGGGTTGTCTATTAAGTTGAAAAGAGTGCAGAGAAGAATTTGAGGATGTTGCCATGAATCGAGGGACTGAGTTATTGGGAGGGGTTGGGCAGGCCAGGATTATTTTCCTTGGACCACAGGAAACTGCGGAGTGATCTTATTGAGGAATATGAAATCATGAATGGCATAGATAGGGTGAATACACACGGTCCTTTTCCAAGGATTGGGGAATCTGTAGCAGGCTGAGGGATGATCTTATTGAAGTTTATAAATTCAAGAGTGGCACAGATAACCAGAGATTTAGAGTGGCATAACTAGAGGGCATAAGTGAGAGGGGAAAGATTTAATAGGAACCTAAGGGGCCGCTTTTTCACATGGGGACGGTTGATTAAATGGAATGAACTGCGAGGGGAAGTGGGTGAGGCAGGTACAATAACATAATTTAAAAGACATTTGGACAGGTACATGGTGAGGAAAGATTCAGAGGATTATAATCAAGCTCAGGCAACTATGAATTGCATCCATGGGTCTGTCAGTCGGCAGTTTAGTTTATTGTCACGTGTACCAAGGTACAGTGAAAATCTTTTGTTGCGTGCTAACCAGTCTTGGACGCGTTGGGCCGAAAGGCCTATTTCCGTGGGATTTGAGAGTGGTGTTAGAAAACCATTTTTTACACTCAAAACCTGGGTGCACTTTATATCTCTGTGGTGTAGAAGAGAGGTCAGTAAGTTTTAAATCTGAAATGGCCAAACGTTCATTCCTACAGAGGCATTGTGGAAAAGGCAGGCAGGCAGGCATGAGCAGTCGAGCTGAGCTCACTGGAAGTCAACAACAGGAAAGGCCGAGTGATCTGCTCCCCTCCTGCTGTTCCTATTGCGCAAAATCCAGCTTGGGTTTAGTACATCTGCACTGGTTATTGGAAATGATTAGATCGGAAATGACTGGCTGCCTTGCACACACACAAGCTGCAAAGCCTGGCCCCGCTTTCTACTGTTGTCGCAGAAAGCTCAAAGATGGAATCACTCAAATTATCCGTGCAGTCAGTGCTTCGCCTGAGCAATCTGCTGCAGTAAAATTAAACTGGGAGTCCTGCATTTACAAAGTGGTTACACTTTCACGCTTCACTGAAGTTCAATCTTTTTAAATTTAAAGATAGGATTACATTTAATTTGAAAAAAATGTAGTTTTTGCCTTTTTGCCTTCCCTTGGTTGTGTGTGTGCTTGTGTGTATGTTTGTCCATTGTGTGGATACTTATTATGTATGAGAGTGTTGGCCATTGTGTGTGTGTGTGTACACCTTTATGAATGCGTGTTTGTATGTCGTGTTAATGAACAAGGCAGTTGATTGTGTAAGTTTGCTCCGGCGGTAGCTGTGTCTGGCCATTATTTGCTATGCTGACAGGTCTTTTGACCCAGGTGGACCTTGCTGAGATTGTGCATAATGAACGAATACTGATGAGCCATACGCACCTATGGTTACTGTGCTGTGATCGTGTCACCTGTGTCCTGGCAACTTGAAGTGTTTCCGTGGGTTAAAGGGCCTGTCCCACCAGCATGCGATTGCATGCGGCGAGCGCGACCAAACGTGGTCGCTTGAGGCGTACGGCCTCGCGGGGCCGGTCCCATTTCGAACCGCGGAGGCGTATGGAGTTGTGCGGGGCTGGTCCCGACATCATACTCACCAATCAGCTGGGCAGGAGGCGGGCCGACTGAATTTGGACGCCGGGCGGTGACGTCATCATGCAACGGCACGCGCTAGGCGTACGCCGTCGAGACGCTCCGTACGCTCGATGCGCCTGCGGGCCGACAGGCCGTTGGTGCGTGGAATCTTCGGACAGTGCAGGATTTCTGGAGCCCCGCGCGATGTCGGGACCAGCCCCGCACAACTCCATACACCCCCGGCGATCAAAGTGAGATCAAAGCGTACGCCTCAAGCGACCGTGTTGTGTCGCGCTAGACGCATGCAGTCTCATGCTGGTGGGGCAGGCCGTTAAGAGGTGCAAGTCTTTTAGAGACGCTTTCGAGAGTTAGTAAGATCCACAATATCGGTTAGTGATTGCTTCCTTTGCCTTTTCGTGGAGTGCAGAGTAGCACATCGGTGCAGCTAGTGGAGCTGCTACTTCACACTGCACGAGGCCTGGGTTCAATCCTGACCTCCGATGTTACCCCGGGTGCTTCACTGTGCTCCCACATCGCAAAGGCGCCAAATGTATTGCCACGTGCACAAGAACATGAGGTACAGGGACTAATAAAAAATCTTGCTTGCAGCAGCATCATACACACACATTACACATAAAGTACATATAAATCACACACAACATTTGTAAAAGAAAGACTGCAAGAAAAAGCAAGACACCCGTGTAAAAATATAATTAGAAACAAACAAGTCCCTGGTCGTGCAAGAGGTGGTCCATTCAGCTCTGCTGTCGAGGTAAGATTTAGGGTTTCGCTGGTTGGTTCAAGAACCTGATGGTTGTAGGAAAATAACTGTTCCTGAACATGGTGGTGTGGGACTTCAAACTTCCGTATGTCTTCAAGCTTTAACCTCATGGCTGACAGTAACTGTGGGAAAAGGGCATGGGCCAGAGTGTGAGGTTCTGTGATGATCGATGTCTCCTTCTTGCGGTAACACTTTTAGATGCTTACTATGGAAACCAGGTCTATGACTGTGCTATGTGGGTTAGTAAGTGAATTGGGTGCTATACATTACCCCCTGGCATGTAGGCAGGTGGTTGCATCGATGGGAATGTGGGATGGATCGGTTACAGGAAGAATTATATGGGAACGGGGTTGTTCTGGAGTTGGTATATGTCTGACTGCCTCCCCCCATGTTGTAGGAGTCAATGTGGGAGACAGATATTGTTACACCTGTTGCCCTAGCTGTCTCATGCAGGCTTCCAGCTCTGCAAGGGAGACGTTTTGTTGGTTCACATGCTTGATCAATGGTGTTTTAGCATTAATGTTTTATTATTATTAATGTTTAGTGTTTTCTGAATCATTCGTAACTGTCACTGTATGTCATGTTGTTACTTGTGGGCGGAGCACCAAGGCAAATTCCTTGTATGTGAATACTTGGCCAATAAACTTACTTACTTGCTTAGTTACAAGTCTCTGTTTTTAAATGCGTACCTATTTGTGATCTCCACCCTGGCCCCTTGTGTATTGTTGATTACTGTCCCTCCACCATTGGTAGCTGGCTGGATTCCAATCTCCGAGATTGCCTCCTGCCTCAAACCCTCTTCTAAGAATAGCTGTGAGAGGATTGCATGAGATGGGGTATTTGTGTTGGAGATTCTCTCAATGATATCTATCAAGGATTTTATCACTTTCTATGTGTTAGAGCAGTGGCTTGTATGTTGACACACGACCGAACGTTTCACAATCGAGCACAGTTCAATGCACTTTGACTTCAACCATCTCTGTGTTTCCTTTGTAGGCTAAACCAAAGGACATTGAACCAATCGACTACGAGAATGTCTTACTGCAGAAGAAAGCACAAATTCTTAGTGATCCACTACGGGAAATGCTGCTTTTTCCAAATGAGGATTTCCAGGTGAGTGACATTAGTCCTGGACTGAACATGGTTCTGAATTTTTCTTCTCGGCATGGCTTGAGGAGAGTGATGATGGGTTTGGGCTTGGCCACCAAGCCGAGAAAGGCTTTGTGCTTTGGGTGGATGCAACACAGCCTCACTTGAATGGGACCAGCTGCTCCCAATGGAGCTGTACCAGCGGGGCTTGTGTTCTCTTGAGGGAGCTGCTAGGGGGAGCGACCTAATTGAGGTATTTGAAATGATCAAAGGTATTGATGAGGAAGAGAAAGAATTCTCTTTTCTTATAAATACTTTTTTATAACATTGTTATAAAAACTTCTATGATTTACGGAAGTCTCTGTGGCGTGCATGATGAAACTTTATGAAGAGGTTTGACAATCCACGTTAGTTTTAAGTGCTGTGGTCCAATTCTCAACCAAACATTTATTAATAATATATATTGTTACATGCATTGAGTGTTAGATTAGTCCTTTTTTTAGTTTATTGTTTTTATCACGTGTTCCAAGGTACAGTGAAAAGCCTTTGTTGCGTGCTAACCTGTTAGCGGAAAGACAACACATAATCTCAATCGCATTCCATGTGCAGATACATGATACAGAGAATAGTAAGTAAGTAAGTTTATTGGCCAAGTATTCACATACAAGGAATTTGCCTTGGTGCGCTTAGTTATTGAGCGAGTGAAGTGCTGTAATCCAGGATTCTCACTGACTTGGCAAGGCTGTATGATGAAGAGATGAATTGATGTTGAGCTGTTTTCATTTTATCAGCAGTGAAACACTATGCAAGATTGAAGGGTTACATAGAAACATAGAAAATAGGTGCAGGAGGAGGCCATTCGGCCCTTCGAGCCAGCACCACCATTCGTTGTGATCATGGCTGATCGTCCCCTATCAATAACCCGTGCCTGCCTTCTCCCCATATCCCTTGACTCCACTAGCCCCTAGAGCTCTATCTAACTCTCTCTTAAATCCATCCAGTGACTTGGCCTCCACTGCCCTCTGTGGCAGGGAATTCCATAAATTCACAACTCTCTGGGTGAAAAAGTGTTTTCTCACCTCTGTCTTAAATGACCTCCCCTTTATTCTAAGACAGTGGCCCCTGGTTCTGGACTCGCCCAACGTTGGGAGCATTTTTCCTGCATCTAGCTTGTCCAGTCCTTTTATAATTTTAAAATAGGACAGTCCCGCCATCCCAGGGATCAATCTCGTGAACCTACACTGCACTGCCTCAATCACAAGGATGTCCTTCCTCAAATTAGGAGACCCAAAAACTGTACACAATTTTGTCGTGTCTGTAGCTAGGCCGTTAGTTATTGGGTTTAGCTATATGTTGGAGAGGTGTGAGCAGGTTATTTATGAACATAATTATTTCCCATTATATCCAATATTTCTGGACTGTTTAGTTTGGCTCGGTGATTCATTGTGTGTTGATGCTGCAGAGTGCTGGGGGTTGAATAAAATGGGATGGGTGTGGAGTGAAACGTTTTCTTTGGTCAGTTCGGGCAGGGACAAAGCTTTTCTCCTCTTCCTGATGGAAAAGTAATAGGATGTTGATATTTCCTGCTTTGCAGTGTAGGTTTAGGTATTGAGCTCTCTCTGAAGGATGTCTGGTTGCCTTGTCTTTGCTGAACATCCGTGATCCTGGGGTACTCGAGGCTTGGATGAATTTTAAGTTTCCCATCTGTTCTAAGTGTAACAGGAAATTAAAAAGAATGAACTGAGCTGATGGGGTTCCTTTCAAGGTTTGTTTTCATGGGCGTTGAACAATTAAGGCTTGTTTGTCGGAAGGAATTGGAGAGGCGGCCTGAAAATATTGTCCATGTGGTGTTGAGCCACTTGCGTTGTGTTGTGGAAGGGACAGTGTGTGTGTGTGTGTGCTTGGCATGATAAGCCTCCGGTTCTGCAGATGTTTCCTGGTGAAGGACCTGCTCCTGGCCACACGTATATGGGGTCAGCCATGCTGGAAGTGCTTCCATCTTAGAACCTATAGCCAGTTGGTCCGCAGCCCTGTCTTTCCCCCTGATCTGAAGCCCTGTCTTTCCCTTGAATCATAGAATCATAGAAAACAGGTGCAGGGGTAGGCCATTCGGCCCTTCGAGCCTGCACCGCCATTCAATATGATCATGGCTGATCATCCAACTCAGTATCCCGTACCTGCCTTCTCTCCATACCCCCTGATCCCTTCAGCCACAAGGGCCACATCCAACTCCCTCTTAAATATGGCCAACGAACTGGCCTCAACTACCTTCTGTGGCAGAGAATTCCACAGACTCACCACTCTCTGTGTGAAAAATGTTTTCCTCATCTCGGTCCTAAAAGACTTCCCCCTTATCCTTAAACTGTGACCCCTTGTTCTGGACTTCCCCAACATCGGGAACAATCTTCCTGCATCTAGCCTGTCCAACCCCTTAAGAATTTTGTACGTTTTCTGTCACAATTGTCTTGGCACAATCCTTGTAAATCTCTGCACTCTTTTCAGCTTAAAAGCACCCTTCCTTTAGATTAGAGATACAGCATGGAAACAGGCCCTTCGGCCCATCGAGTCCACACCGATCAGCGATCACCCGTACACTGGTACTAACCAACGCACTAGCGACAAAGCATCTACCTGTGAACAATTTTCCTATGGTGGAAATGGACATAGGTTTAAGATGGGAAGGGGAAAGTTTAAAGGAGATTTACGAGGCAAGTTCTTTTGCACAGAAGGGCAGGTACCTGGCATATGCTGCTCGTGTGGCCCTGGAAGCAGATCCGGGAGCAAGACTTGAGAGGCATTTAGACCATTGCAGAAACAGGCAACGGGCAAGAGAGAGGTACGGACCATTGTAGGCAGAAGTGATTAATTAGCGAGGCATCAAGGTTAGTGTGAGTTTGGTTTCTTGTCACGTGACCCGAGGTACAGTGAAAAGCTTTTGTTGTGTGCTAATCAGTCAGCGGATTAGAATCGAGCCATCCGCAATGTATAGATACATGATAGTACCATAATTATAATGATCATACTGGTATAATGAGACATAATTCACATGATTAATTATTATAAGGATAACATTCAGTGCAGGATGAAGCCAGTAAAGTCCGATCAAAGATAGTCCGACAGTCTCCAATGAGGCAGATAGCAACTCAGGACTGCTCTCTAGTTGAGGTAGGATGGATCCAAAGGGACAGTTCCTGTGCTGTGCTATTCTGCATAATAATGTGGCATTTCCTCACTGAATACCGGTTTGAAGGAATTTCTCCAAGTCTGGAGCATGGTTACCTTTTGAACTGAACTCAAGGTGAAATGGTGCAAGTTTAGAGTTGCGGTGTTTCCCAACAGGGCCTAGCTTCCACCTGGCAGCTCAAGAGGGTCAAGGATAAGGGTCTGCATCCTTGCTATTCTTCACCCTGTCTGCCGACAGGATTTCTTTTTTTGGTAACTGCATTGTTGGTGTTTCAATAGGAAACTGCAAACTACTTCCCTTCTTGCCCGGAACACATGGGGGAAAGATCAAGCCCTTCGCAGCTGGACCTAGTTCACACTCGCGGCTGCATCTAAGATGGGGAACAATTGTTTTCACTAGAGAAGGAGCGGAATTAAGTAATTGCCAGGGTAATTGGGATGCGGGAGATAAGATTGTTTATATGAGTTGCTCAGATCGGGCGAAGTTCCCGGGACAAACCTCTTTCCCCAGAGATTGGGGCGAATGTCCAACCGGCTTCCTCGGGGATGTCTTGTGAAGAGCAGGAATGGGTTTCAGGGTAATTGGGATGCGGGGGATAAGACTGTTTATGAGTTGCTGGGATCGGGCGAGGTTCCCGGGACAAACCTCTTTCCCCAGAGATTGGGGCGAATGCCCAACCGGCTTCCTCGGGGATGTCTTGTGAAGAGCAGGAATGGGTTTCAGAGGAACGAAAAACTGGAGTAACTCAGAGGGACATGCAGCATCTCTGGAGAGAAGGAATGGGTGACGTTTCTTCAGACTGAAGAGGGGTCTCGGCCCGGAACGTCACCCGTTCCTTCTCTCCAGAGATGCTGCCTGTCCCTCTGAGTTAACCCAGCTTTTTGTGTCTACAGGTTAAACCAGCACCTGCAGTTTCTTCCCACTCATGGGTTTAAGAGGAAGTTTGAGAAACACATGAAGTACAGATGGATGAAAGAAGATGATGGGGGAAGAGATAGAGGCGTGCGGGAGGAGGCATGCCAGGAGCAAACACACCTGTGACCAAAGTGACCTGGATTTATGTAGGAACAGGGAGCTGCAGATGCTGGTTTATACCAAAGGTAGACACAAAAGTAACTCATTGGGCAGGCAGCATCTCTGGAGAAAAGGGATGGGTGTTGTTTTGGGTTGGGACCCTCCTGACTGAAAGTAGGGGATGGCATGGGGGGGGGGGGGGGGGGGGGGGGGAAGCCTTTGACATAGGACATACGAAAATAGCAAGATTCAAGATTCAAGTGAGTTTATTGTCATGTGTCCCTTTGCTTCAGCACAACGGAATAAATACAGAACAGATCAGTGTGTCCATATACCATTGAATATATATATATATATATATATATATATATATACACACACACACAAATAACCAGATAAAGTGCAATAGGCTACTAAAGTTCAGATTTTTGTTTGAGTTGAGTTTAATACTCTGATGGCTGTGGGGAAGTAGCTATTCCTGAACCTGGATGTTGCAGATTTCAGGGCTCCTGTACCTTCTACCTGAAGGCAGCGGAGAGAAGAGTGTGTGGTCAGGATGGTGTGGGTCCTTGATGATGCTGCCAGCCTTTTTAAGGACTGGGCAGTGTTGTCAACTTTTTGCAGTCGTTTCCGCTCCTGGGCGCTCAAGTTGCCGAACCAAGCCACGATGCCACCAGTCAGCATGCTCTCTACTGTGCACTTGTAGAAGTTCGAGAGAGTCCTCCTTGACATACCGACTCTCCGTAATCTCAGGAAGTAGAGGCGCTGATGTGCTTTCTTTATAATTGCATCAGGAGTCGGCCACTTGGCTTAAGCCTGCCCCATTCAATATAATGTGTAGAAAGGAACTGCAAATGTTGGGTTATACTGAAGATAGACACAATTTTCTGGAATAACTCGGGTCAAACAGCATCTCTGGAGAAAAGGGTTGGTTGACGTTTCGGGTCAGAAGAAAGGCCTAACCTCTAAACCAAACTAAACGAAGGTACAATTACAGTGTACAATTGTTTCTGATATTCTGATTGTTAAAGAAGTTTATGGATGAAAACGTTTTATGTCAAGCTGCTCCCTCAATGCAAAGATACAGGGAGATTTTGAGTCCTGGTATTTCTAATTCCAGTTTACTGTGTATATCTGTAGCCAGTATATACAGGCTCTTTTCACAAAAGGATGAAATCGCCACTTTCCATTAATTGTAAATAAACTTTATCATAAAAAGGTTATAACGGTCCTTGTCCATTTCCATGCTGAGAAATTTACTTTAATCTTCCAAATATTGGCATTTTTTCTGTGCTGTTGTATGGAGTCAGTTATGGAGTTTCAAATTGGGCGGCAAGAACCGGGAGAGATCTCAGGGCAAGTACAGTAGTAGTCTTTGATGTTGCTGATAAGACTAGCGTTGTAATTGAGAGCACAGAGCCTGAAAGCAAGGAAGTTAACATTGAATGTTTATAAATCTCTTGGTTGTGCCAAGTGAGGGCGTGGAGGAGATTTACTGGAGCGGGCCTAGCAATGAAGGAAGCCAGCCCTGTGCAACGGTGGAAAAGCTGGGTTTGTTCTTATTATCCGAGTGGAGGGCGTTAAGAGTAAATTTAATGGAGTTGTTCAAAATCAGGAAGGACTTTGATGAAGTAAATAATGAGAAACTTTAATTAAAGAGGACCTGGCAGTGGTGCAAGGGTGGAGTCACTGCCTTAGAGCACCAGAGACCCGGGTTCGATCCTGATAATGAGTACAGTCTGTATCAGGCATGTGCCGTGAATAATTACTCAGGGTAGGCAGTCAGTCGGTTTTAAAAGAAAAACGGTATTTAAAAAAATATAGCACCAAAAAATGTACTTACCACATTATTGGTAGACAAACTCCATTCTTCTCTCTTTGTTTCCTAAGATACTCTTCAGATAATGGCAATCCATATTTGAACAACCCGGCAAGAAACTAGCGCTGCGCATGCGCAGTAGGCTGCTGTACCCGCGCAGTGCTGCAAAGGCAGAATTTCAGCTGCCTTCAGCCCCGCTTGTCATTGACGGCTTCAGGCAGCGCTGGTGGCACAGACCTCCCCGTGTTACAAGCGCTGCGGATGAAAGGCACGGAGAATTATGCCTACCTAAGCGATCGATCTCTCAGATAGACATCATTCTCCCATGCCGTTACTATTTATATTTAGTAATTCCCATTTTATAATTTTAGTCAGGGTCGGCAGTGCCTACCTTGCCTACCCTGACGGCACGTGCCTGGTCTGTATGGAGTTTTTCATTCTGCCTGCTACCCCGTGGGGTTTCTCCGGGTGCTCTGGTTTTCACCCACTTCCAAAGTCACAGATTTGTAGGTTAATTGGCTTTGGTAAAAATGTTTAGTTGTCCCTCATGTGTGTAGGATAGTGCAAGCGAATGGAGTGATTGCTGGTGGGCAGGGATACGGTGGGGTTAAGGGCCTGTTACTGTCTCTA